>JAWQEG010000148.1:200000-382500 GCA_033782935.1 Petrolisthes cinctipes
AAGAATGGGAAGGATTGAAGGAAGAATGGGAAGGGTTGGAAAAAGAATGGGAAGGATTGAAGGAAGAATGGGAAGGGTTGGAAAAAGAATGGGAAGGGTGGTAGAGGAAAGGGAAGGAATGAGAAATTTAACAGCTGACTTACTGTAAATACTTTATATGAAATACGATTACCAAAATCATTACGCTGATAAATTTGAAGTTACTTTATGTTAAGGGGGTGTGGGAATAGGGGGGCAGGTTTAGGGGGGTACGGGGGTTTTTGGGGGGGTGCGGGAGTAGGGGGACAGGCTTGGGGGGAGGTTAGGGGGATGCGAGAATAGGGGACAGGCTTTCTACCCACCCCAAGGAGACGTGGGTGGGTGGGTGGTTGGGAAGCTAACAAACCAATACCACTGTGGAATCGACTCCTAACTTTATGGGTTGATTCTACAGTGGTATTTGTTTGTTAGCTTCCCAACCAACCAACCAACCACACTTGTAAGCCTTCATTATTTTCCAAAAGGTGAGTATCCATATTCACAAACTCTATTAAAACAGTTAGATAATGATGATCACTGTATAGTTTATTCACCAAATTCATTAAATAATTCAGCCATAAGTCATTTAATAATAATAATAATGATCACTATAGTTTATTCACCAAATTCATTAAATAATTCAGCCATAAGTCATTTACACGGGTAATGAGTGTTGTATGTAGAGGAAGAGTTATTGGATATTCACCTTGTTGAAGTATTCCAGTAATTTGTGTGAGGGTGAGGGTATCGTTGATGAGTGGGTTTGATAAAGTACAAGAGAAGAGGGGTGAGGATTTGAAGGAAGTGTGTGGGTGGGGGAGGGGGGGGGGGTTACAGGGGTTTCAGCCCTGTTTCCCTAAGGTTAAAGCCCTGAAAGAAAAATTATGATTAGTATAGTGTGGTTGATTGGCTGTGGTGTGTGTCATTTTTGTATGCAATGAACGCAGGAATATCTGAAGGAGACACACACACACACACACACACACAGTCATGAGAATATACGAATGCACACACACACACACACACACACACACACACACAGTCATGAGAATATACGAATGCACACACACACACACACACACACACACACACAGTCATGAGAATATACGAATGCACACACATAGGCCTACGTTACACACACACAGTCATGAGAATATAGGAATGCACACACACACAGTCATGAGAATATACGAATACAGACACACATACGCCTACGTTACTCACACACACACACACACACACACAGTCACGAGCATATAGGAATGCATTTACACATACGTTACTCTTACTCACACACACACACACACACACACACATTCATTCATAAATATATACGAATACACATACGTTACTCACATAGTAACACACACACACACACACACACACAATTGAGTGACATTAATTTTGTTGTTTGCTGTGTGAGTGAGTCTTTGGTATTAGATATTATTCATGTTCAAACATTAAGGGGGTGCGGGAGTAGGGGACAGGCTTGGGGGGGGGGATTGGGGGTTGCGGGAATTGGGAGACAGGCTTGGGGTGGGTAGAAAGCCTGTCCCCTATTCCTGCACCCCCATAACCCCCCCCCCCCCCAGCCTGTCCCCCTACTCCCGCACCCCCAGAACCCCCTGCACCCACCTAAACCCCCCAAGCCTGTCCCCTTATTCCCGCACCTCCTTAATTAATCCTTGAACATTATTTTTATCATTGTCATAATTAGATCAGTTTTTTGGGACACGAAAATTGACATAACTTTTGAACAGAGGGTCATAGAGAAAAAATAAAAAATCAGTCTCGCCCAATTTACCAACTGTACATCCATACCAAATTTTATCTAAATCCATATAGATCTTCATGGTCAAAAATCGGTTCAAAAAAATTTCCAAAAAGAAGGCCATAACTCAAAAACGGTGCATCGTAGAGGAAAACGGAGAAAATTTAGCCCCCCTTCCGGCAACCCCACCCATATGACCAATTCTTGCACACCCATAGGTCAAATGTGAGATTCGACAACATTTTTTACCTATTCCCAAAACCCACATTTTTGGATGTAGCGTGTGGATGGAACGTGGTGAAAAAGATGAATTAAGTCTACGGAAATTAAACGATGTTATTCCAAAGACACAGAGAGAGAGGGTGAGGTGTTTTTTCTTAGTATGCCTGCCGCCTTTCACAACACACACACACACACACACACACATGGAACAAATTACCATCTTTAAGAAGTGGTGTGTGTCAAAACTATGCATAACTTTAAAGGAAAATATGATAATAGGATTTTAATATACGGGACATTACGAGCTTGACTCAATCCTGTAATGATACAAATAGGTAAGAACGCACACACACACACACACACGTCTTATTATAATAAACATGCACACACATCAATATAAATAATTACATTCTTGTTTTGAGAAAGAGGAAAACGAAACATAAGAAGAAGAAGAATGTAAAAAAGTCAGGAAATTATAGAAACGAAATACAGTAATAAGGATGGGTTCAGAAATCATGTCCTATTTAGTTCGAGATGCCTAGACACATTATTTAAAAAGGGGGGCATAACTTGTAGACAGGGGGAGGGCATAACTTGTAGACAGGGGGGGGCATAACTTGTAGGCAGAGGGAGGGCATAACTTGTAGACAGACAGGGGGGATGGAGGGGGGGCATAACTTGTAGACAGGGGGAGGGCATAACTTGTAGACAGACAGGGGGGATGGAGGGGGGGCATAACTTGTAGACAGGGGGGGGCATAACTTGTAGACAGGTGGAGGGCATAACTTGTAGACAGACAGGGGGGATGGATGGGGGCTTAACTTGTAGACAGACAGGGGGGAGGGGGTGCGTTTAAGGACCCTGTGATCGTGTATAGAAATTAGAGGCTTCTGATTCCTCCTGACTATGCCACCAAACAAACAAGCTCCTTCCATATAGGTGTGTGTCTGTGTGTGTGTGTTTCGTGGCAATATTTGAAGGACTCATTTACCTCCAATTTTCTGACTACATTAAACACAGGGTTCCTTAAGGGGGTGCAGGAATAGGAGGACGGGTTTGGGGGGGGGGTTAGGATATCATAACAAACACACAAGATATAAGACAATAATAAAACTACAACACAACTTTATACTGAAGTGAATTGTATCCTTATGGGGGAAGTACAGTGTTGGTAAATCTGGAGCAACTGAATCCTCCAAACTATTCCAAGCAAGCAACAGAACACCATTATTTTTGTTCATCTGGTCCTGTTTCCTGGCATACTTTGGAGGAATCAAGGCACTCCAATATAACAAAAGTGAATTACCACCTTTAACACTGTATAATAATCTATGCTGTTTATAGAATAGTTTGAAGGAATCATTTACTCCAGATTTACAACCCTACACTGTACTACCCTCCTTAAATAATCTTAAATAATCCTAGTTAAGTAACTGTACAGCCACAATCAAATATCCACCAACACTTTCCTTCCATGGTAGTAATTATCTTGGTCATAAAGAACAACACATGTATGATTTTGCAACACCTCATAATAATAATAATAATTGAGGGGGTTGAGGTGTTGCATGATTATATTTTGCAGCACCTCAATAATAATAATAATTAAGGTGGTTGAGGTGTTGTTGTATGATTATATTTTGTAGCACCTCTTAATAATAATAATAATAATAATAATAATAATAATAATTGAGGGGGTTGAGTTGACGTAAGGTGTGGTATGATTATATTTTGATATGATACTGATTTATTTGCACAATGGAAGGAAAGTGTTGGAGGATATTTGATTGTGGCTGTACAAGAATAAGATTGACTCCACATATGATAATTATTCTCTATCTGGATACAAGACAAATTAGAGAGAAAAACAAAAAATGTGTAGAGATAGGCAAAAAATAAATAAATATATAAATAATAATAATGATAATAATGAACAATCTACTAGTGCTGTAAAACAATAAAAATATCTTAACATTTATAAAACTATGAACACAAGACAAATTAGAGAGAACAAAAAAAAAGTGTTGAGAAACTGGCGAAAAAAAAAAAAATGATAATAATAATAATAATGAATAATCTACTAGTGCTGTAAAACAATTAAAAAAATATCTTCAAATTAAAAAACTATGAATAAAATGCCAAGGGAATCAATGCTCATACAAATTAATACATAAAGCAGGGAGAATTTATATTGAAGTTATTAGAATTTTAACAAGTAATTATAATCATTAGACAGCTGTTGACATACAAACATACAAACAGCAGGTATAAACACTGTTGAAAAAGTGACAAATAGAAAAAAAAGAAAAAAAAAAATATTTACAGTGTCTTTTAATAGGGGGACAGGCTTGGGGGGGATTTAGGGGGTTGCGGGAGTAGGGGGACAGGCTTGGGGGGAGGGGGTTAGGGGTGTGTGGGAATAGGGGACAGGCTTTCTACCCACCCCAAGCCTGTCCCCCTATTCCCGCAACCCCCCAGTCACCCCCCCCAAGCCTGTCCCCTTTTTCCCGCACCCCCCCCCCCCTGTCTCCCCCAAGCCTGTCCCCTACTCCCGCACCCCCTTAAGGACCCTGTGATCGTGTATGAGAATTAGAGGCTTCTGATTTCTCCTGACTATGCCACGAAACAAACTCCTTCTATATAAATAACTGATAAAGAAGACAAAAGGGAGTAAATGATAATAATAATAATAATAATAATAATAATGATAATAATAATGATAATACTAATGAAAATAATAAAGTTGTATCACTAGTATCAGAAGTGAGTTTTATTATCATGACAAATCAACATATTTCTGATTATCTTTTCTGTTAATTCACAGAGAGAGAGAGAGAGAGAGAGAGAGAGAGAGAGAGAGAGAGAGAGAGAGAGAGAGAGAGAGAGAGAGAGAGAGAGAGAGAGAGAGAGAGAGAGAGAGAGAGAGACAGAGAGAGAGAGAGAGAGAGAGAAAAATTACTATCCGTTTTTTTTCGTTAGAGAGAGACCACCAATTTTTTTTTTCTGCTTTTTTCTCTTTTTTCTGACATACTCTGAGTGAATTAATTGCACTCCAAAATATAAAAAGCATACTACAGTAATCCCTTAAGGGGGTGTGGGAGTAGGGGGACAGGCTTGGGGGGGTCGGGGAAGTGCAGGAGTAGGTGGACAGGCTTGGGGGGGGGGTTAGGGGGGTGCAGGAATATGGGACAGGCTTTCTACCCACCCCAAGCCTGTCCCCCTATTCTCGCACCCCCCCAGTCCCCCACAAGCCTGTCCCCTACTCCCGCACCCCCTTAATAAAAAATATATGCAACTCTCTCCAGGCTGCCAAGGGTGCTTCAGCTGTGCACGACGTACCTTCTCTGACTCACCCTGGTGTTTCTTCTTTGTATACCAACTCCTTGCCCTCGTCCAACCTTCCTGCTTTTGCCCCAAGAAATGCCTATGTCAAGCTCTCCTTCTCTGGGAACCCATCTACGGACACAAAGTTGCGTTGGTTGTCTGATGTCAACAGGGTCTTCCAGCTGCAGCGTGAACTAGCTGAAGTGAAGATGGCTGCTGTCACCTCCCGGTTTGTCTACATCTCTAGGAAACGTCAAGACATCATTGATAGAGTGAAGGCTGGTGAATTTTTGTCTCTGCCTCTCATTCTTGAAGACTCACCTGACAGGCCTCGAAAGTTCCCCAGCTACATCCTCAACCATTTTCCTATTGATGTTGACCCGAAACTTGCCAAGGGATACCCTGGTGTGTACTCTGCCCGTCGTTTTTTACAAGATGGTTCTCCCATTAGCCGTATTGTTGTTGTCTGGAGTCAACCCGATCCACCTCCAAATGAGATTTCCTTTGATTTCCTCCCCTGTCTTCCACCGTGTGAGGTGAGGAAACTTCATAATGACCAGCCTTGGTGCTACAGGTGCTGGGGAGTTGGGCATATTTCCCGGTACTGTTCTGCCAGGCCGAAGTGTACCTGGTGTGCCGCCGACCATGATTCCAAGACGTGTCCTGTCAGGGGTGAACCATCACGTCCTGCTGCCTCCACCTCCGAGCCTTCACCTCCTGAGGATACGTCCCGATGGAAGTGTCCACGATGCCTTCAGCCAGGGGTTAACGTGTGGCATGGATGTACTCGACGTCAGGTTTAGGCTCGTGTCTCTACTATTGCTCCGCCTCCACCACTGCCACCACCACCTCCCCAGTCTGCTCCTCCTACCAGCCCTGCCTCGCCTCCGGACCTGGCCCTCCGCAAGTCTGTTGCTACCCTCATGGCACGATGTACGGCTCTCGAGAACCGCTTTTCTGCCCTTGAATCCAGGATTGATGGGCTGGTTGCCGCTCAGGCTGCTAATGACTCCAAACTCTCCACCTTTGTCGAGGCTCAGCAGGCCATCATCTCAACTGTCACTACCCTTACCGAAAAGATGGATACTGTTGCATCTCGTCTTGAAAAACTTTTCGAGTCAGTCCCTTCTCCTGGTCCATCTTCTTCTCCAGGTCGCTCATCTGCTCCCACTCACCGGACTTCTACCTCCAAATACAGAGTTCGCTAGTGATTGCCAGCTGGATGTCATCTCCTGGAATGTATGTTGTATCACCAGTTATGCTAAGCTCACTCAACTCAAGGCCTATGTTTTTCGTCATCATCCCAGTGTTATTTTTCTCCAGGAAGCATTTCCAGGACGGCCGCTCGCTGCTGGGCAAGCTCCTCCCCTTTCAGGTTATGTGCCATATGTTCATCTGGTAAGGAATGGTCTCCTGACTTACATACATAGCTCCTTGCCACATCGCCTTCGTACCTCCACTGATCCTGACATGACCTTTCAGCTATTTGAGGTTCTACCTGGGAATGGAGTACTCCAATTATGTAATGTCTATTCTGCCCCAGCTAGACTCACTATTGAGGCTCTTCCTTCTCCAACAGTGCGTGGTATGGCGTATATGGGAGATTTTAATGCTCGGCATTCTGATTTGGGTGATGGTACTGGCTCTATTAATCGTGATGGTGTTCGTCTCCTTTCATACATCTGCAAGCATCATCTGACCCGCTGGGACACTGGCGGAGCCACTCATTACCGGGAAGGTACTCTGGATTACATCCTCTCATCTGGCCTGATAGCAACTCAGGTCCTGTGCTCCTCCGTGCCAGACTTATTCTCTGATCACATCGCTCTTCAGTTTCATTATTCTCTAACAGCTGGGTCAAGTGCTTCAGCCACTCTTTTGCGTATTGCTGTGCCCCTTAAATATTGCCCGACTTACATCTTATTTATGGCCCATGTATTCCCTACATTTGATATGTCATCAGCTAAACAGTTGTACTTTGATCTTGTATCTGCTACTGATGATGTTTATAGGCTATACATCTCCCGGCCACACCTCCAGCATCGCCATACTGCCCATTCCCGGACGCTGGATGCACGTATACAGGAAGCAAAGGAGGAGGCTGAACGTGATGGCCTATTGTTTCAAGCCAACCCAACCCCTGACCTGCTCCATCGTTACCAGATGTCTAGGGACGCTTTAGTTGCCCTGCAGGAGTGTGCTCACACTGAGTCTTGGCAGCGGTTCACAGACAGCATAAACCAGCAAACAAGTGTGGCTTCTATGTGGCACCTCATCCGTCGGGTTGTTAAAAAGACACCGGCCACTGCTCGTCATCACACTCCCGCAGACTATGCCCAACAACTTGTCGATGCTTGGTCAAAACAATCTACCTCAGCCAGTCTACCCATCCACATACAAGATGCACTCGCTTCTCGTGCTGCTGTCCATCGGCTACGTCTAATGTCTACTCTGTTGCAAGTTGATGACGATGATGCAGAGGAGATAACTGAGGAGGAGTTGCGCCGCGCTCTCTGTCGGGGTAGAGCTTCTTCCCCTGGTGATGATGGTATTACTTATGCTGTGCTGCACCTACTTCAACAAGTTCCTGGGAACCCTCTACTTTGACAGTACAATCTTTGCCTTCGTGATGGTTGTGTACCACGAGCCTGGACCAGAAGCACAATAATACCCATCCTTAAGCTTATTTCCCTTACTTCCTGTTTTTGTAAGGTTATGGAGAGAATCTTACTCAATCGTCTCATGTACAGATTACAGGATCGCCTTTCTCCATGGCTGTTTGGTTTCCTTCCCCAGCGGAGCACACACCACTGCCTAGTCGACCTGTACTCTCGAATTTCCAGGGACAGTGTGGTGGCCTTCATTGACCTTCGAAGTGCCTTCGATGTTGCTAATAGAGACGTCATTTTGGATCAACTGGTTGACTTTGAGATAAATGGTAATCTATTACGGTGGATTCGGGGCTACCTGAGTAACAGGACCTCCCGTGTGTTTTTCAGTGGTGCACTCAGTCCTTTGCGCAGTTTTCATCTTGGTACGCCTCAAGGGGGTGTTTTCAGCACATTGTTATTTAATAATCTGATGCATCGGCTGCTCAATTCTCTCCCTGATATTCCTGGAGCTACAATTACGTGCTATGCTGATATCTGTGTTCATTCTACCTCACCAAGGGATCTCCAGCTGTTTCTTGACTCCTTCTCTGTGGCCTCCTTTCACTGTGGCATTATTGTCTCACAAGATAAGAGCAGAATATTCACCTGCCGCCTTCCTCAAGCTCGGCCAGTGTTCATCATTAGAGGGACTGTCATTCCCATGTGTTCCCAGTACCGCTACCTGGGCTCGCCAGTCAATATTTGGCCGATTGTCCCTGCCAGACCTCAAGACCATCCCATTGTCCAGGACTTGTTGGGTCGTCTCCAGCGCTGACTTACACCACTTCAATGGCTCTCTAACAACTCCTCGGGCATCTCCATCCCAGTAGCCAGAACCATTTATATTGCTTTTATCCTTTCAGTTGTTGTTTACCTCTCCCATGCTCTGATTCAACTTCCCAGGGCTACTCTTGAAACTTTAGAAAAATTTCAAAATAGAGCAATGAGATTAATTCTCGGTTGTCCAATGTCGACCAGGATAGTGAACATGCAGCGTGAGTTGCGTCTTCCCCCATTAGTCGAGAGAATTTATTCTAATGTTACTTGCTTCACTGTCAAGTACCTCCATTTCCCACATCTTTCACCCCATTACTCTCAGTTAGTCAGGACTTCTCTTAGACCAAACTACCCGGTCCCTCCCATACTACCTGCTGGACGTACTCTTATAAGGTCTGTTTCCTCTATGCTCCGTAGTCTTAATATAGATATAATGGTTGCAGACGTCCCCCCAGGGCCCCCACCGTGGATGCTACCAACACCTGATGTGAGCTTCACACCTACTTCCAAGTCGGAACTGTCTTCTCTACAGCGGCAATTGGCTCTGGAACACATAGAAACAGTGACGTCCTCCATCACAGGTCCATACTGCCTCTACACTGATGGCTCATTGCAGGTGGATGGTACAGCAGGTTGTGCCGTTTTCTCACCTGACATGGTGTCACCTCCAGGGGGCTGGGTTGGCCGTCGTCTCTGCAACCACTCCAGCTCAACATTGTGTGAACTGTATGCCATTCTGGATGCTGTGAGTCTTGTTTGTCAATGCGGAGTTAATGCTGCCATTTTTTGTGACTCCAAACCTGCCCTTCATTTCCTCTCTAGTGTTCAGCCCACACACTCTACTGTTATTCAGCAGATTTTATCTTTTTTGGCCTTATTGTGTCATCGTAACTTGACAGTCAAATTTTTATGGGTGCCATCCCATGTAGGTTTACGTCACAATGGTACAGTTGACAGACTCGCAAAGGAAGCCTGCCATCTGCCTCCTCGTGGTGTTGGACGTCCTCTCTCCCTGACATGTTACCTCTCTAGAGTCGCTCTCCTCCCTGTACGGCGACGCAGGGATGCCTTCCAGAAACTCAAATACCCTTTAGGCAAGATTTGTAAACTCCAGAAAACAGCAATTGAAATATATAAAAGGTCACGCAATGAGATGAAGGACACAATCGACGGATACGTAACAGTACCAAATTCACGAGGAACCGAACGTGTAGATAAACATTTATACAGTGCAGGAATTAAAATAGCTAGAGTATCGGGAAAGAAAATAGGAGAATTAGTAAAACCGAGTACCATTAACAAAGAAAATAACAACTTAAGCGTGGTGTATCGCATTCCCTGCAATGGCTGTCATTCAGCATACTTTGGGGAGTCAGGGAGAGGGGTGGAGAAAAGAATTAATGAGCACAAAAATGACCTAAAAGCACACAGAACATCAAATGCGCTAGTAACACATGTAGATAAATATGTACATTTACCCAAAACTGGAAAGATACAGAAATTCTGCACAAGGGCTGGAGTAAAAAGCTTAGGAAAACAATAGAAGCGGCTTATATCCACAATAACCCATCCACTAATAACAGGGATGGATTTGTAAATTTAGCGAAAGCTGCTGGAGTGTTGGTGATAGCTGAAGCTAAGGAGGCGGAGCCACCCCCAGCTAACAGCCAATCAGGTGCTAGGTTCCCCAGACACCCCGCCAGGTGATCATGGGCAGTGTATATATTGACCTACTCTGTCTGTCTGTGTCATTCTCTGAAGAAGACCCTGTGAGGTCGAAACGTAAGAATAAAGTCTTCCTCCTGCCACCGTGTTTATCCTCCACCAACCTAACCATATATATATATATATATATATATATATATATATATATATATATATATATATATATATATATATATATATATATATATATATATATATATATATATATATATATATATATATATATATATATATATATATATATATATATATATATATATATATATATGAGACAATAGCACCGAGGCAGTTGAATATTTGTCGTATAATAAAAGATAATTTCTTTATATTGTTTTCATTATTTTTGCCTATCATTGTGATGCTGAGAACATAATTCTGAAATTGAGCATAAAACACTGTGTTCAGTAACCTATAGAGAGATACATGAGCATCACGTTGATCACCATTACTGTCCTTGTGGTCCTTATTGTGTCATATGGTGTTCTGCCCAGTAATGCAGGAACTAGATAAAAGTAAGGTAATGTATATCGAAAAAGATTTTAATACAAAAATACCTATAAGTAACTTAAGAAGAAAGATATAATATATTTCTCTTTCCTGCAAATGGGTTTAACAAGTTAACGTTAATTCTGACTAGCAACAAACTAGCAAATGGCAATGCATGAAACCTATAGTCCTTCAGTTTTATGAAGGCGAAGTGTTGTGGCTGCGATAATCCCGTCAATAATGAGTGTATGGCAATAAATTTATTCTTAATAATTCATTTATCTCTCCCCATAAATCTCTAATTGTTTTCTAAATTCTCTACATATTGACCCCGTAGGGGGGTATTGCCTGCATTAGTGATGTGGGCAATACTTTAAGGGTTTTGGCGCCCCTTCGGCCCCAGCAACTAGCTTTTAGTTCTTCAACTATCCCTCTTTTCTTTCTATTTCCTTCTTACTTGCTGTTTCACCTCTATCACCATTTTCTGGCGGTATATGACCGCGCTGTTGCGGCGCCTAATAACAATCAATCAATCAACCTCTACATATTGAGAACCAAAATGCGATCAACAACATAATCTCAGCCGCAGTTTTTCGAATCATATAATTGGACTATAAGTGATAAGGGAGAAAGGCCTATGTAATTAAAACTTTTTAAGAACGAATGAAAAGGTTAAAAATATGAGAAAGAAAAGATAAACGGTAAGAGAGGAAGGAAGGGCAAGCGAGAGAGGGATAAGAGAGTAGGGAGGATGTGTAAGGTTGCCAGTTACTTGAGAGATACTGTATTATATATAGCCTATGCAGAAAATTAGACCAAGTTTATTGAAAACGCCATATAGCGGCACCTATTTAAGTTTAACATCGATTACTTTTATGGAAATGCATATTTAGAAGAAAAAATCCTGGTAAATAGCTTAATGAATTTGTTGATAAATATGATGGTTAAAAAAGTTAGAAAATTAAACCGTCTTCTGCCGAAAAAAAAAACAAAAAAAAAAGCTGGGCTTGGGAGAAGGTGATAAATAGGGTGGACTACAAGCACGAGGGATTTGATTGATATTAGGTGGCGTAACAGCGAGGTCAAATAGTACCAGGAAAAGGTGATAGAGAGGTGTGACAGCAAGCAAGAAGGAAATAGGAACAAAGGAGGGACAGTTGAAGAAATGTAAGCTAGTGGCGGGGACCGAAAGAGCGCCAAAACCCTTAAAGTGTTGCCCACATCATTACAGGCCCCTACGGGGCAAGCACGAGGGATGAAAGGAATACAGGGATAGCTGTCTAATATCCAAAGGATAAGATATATTTAGTAGTCTATCCCACTACGATGGTGAACAAAAGACAGTGCCTTTATTTAAAGGATATAATGTAACAGATATTCTTATTATATTTGTTTGTTATTTCTTTTCAACTAATCACCTTCATTTTTCTTACCCTCTTCCCCCTCACCCTCGGCTCAAATCATCACATTTCTTCTCTCCTATATCCACCTACGTTAATGCAGTATGCACTTCTTTAAACCCGGGTTCTTCAAACTACGGGTCCCGAATTCCTCCAAACTAGGTCGCAGGCTCACAAAAATAAATACATGAATAAAATAGAATAATGTTCGTGACAATAAAATAAATATGAAGTTCATACATGAATCCACCTAACATATTTTTATAATCGAATATTCATATATTTAATTATCAATAAAACAAAATTATTGCACAAATATTAGCCTTCTTGAGAGAGAGTGAGAGAGAGAGAGAGGGAATGGTAGGTGAGGCAGTGTTTATAATTCTGGTTAGAATGCCTTTTAATCATAAATATTACGTTTCAGTTTCTAGCCTTGTATTTTCTTAGGTTTATAATTCTGATCATTTGTAAAAGATCTTTCTGTATGGGTCGCGAGAATGATGTCATAGTAAAAACTGGGTCACGACTGAAAAAGTTTGAAGAACCCTGCTTTAAACTATTGGTGATTCGATATCGTTCACAGTGTATGCTTCATTCATTCCTCCCGACACACGTCTTCTCTACCTGATCATTCGTTACCCTCCTATATAGCTCCGCCCACATTTCTCTCCTCCTCTCCCACAAACATCCCCCTTCCCTCCACCTGCAACTGTTGCCAGATCCGAGGAGGCACAAACCAAGTCGCTGATGGAAGAAGTGTGTACCCTTGATCTGTCCGGAGCTGTACTAACAGAGGATATATATTGTGCAATAGGATGGAGGAACCAGAGACCTTACAATCCACCAACATAAGAATCTCCCCTTTAGTGCAACGGTTTATTTTAGCATGCGCATGGTCTTTAAGGCCCCGTCCACATGGGCGAGCTTTATTGCTTTGCAGTCTTTGCCCGCTGTGACGTCAGTAATGGAGAAAAATCGCGACTTCTCCATTTCTCACGTCACACGGGCTCTCGATCATTTTATATGCCCTCCAAGTAATTTTTATGGAACTCTCCCGCAGCCATCTTTTACTATTTTTAGCTATTCCTGTAGTGCCTTGCAGGCCTTGGGGAATTTTAATTCTTCACATCTCCTAATGTTGGCCATCCTTGAGTGTTGTTGGGTACTGGAGCATGTGGGTGTCGATGGGAACGCCCTGCCTATGGCTGATATGTGTCATCCCGTACCCGCTTTAGCAGTTCGACTCTACATATCCATTAATGCTGGCGTCCCTCAGGGATCAGTATTGGCCCCAGCTTTGTTCCATATTCACATTAATGATCTCTTAAATGTCACTCACAATCCTATCCACTCTTATGCACTTCATAGTTCATTCACACTTAATCTATCATTCGTAAAAACTGATGTTCTAAACTCCAAAATTAACACTGCAATCTCCTTAAATCAGGACTTATCCATAATCAACGAATGGGGACAGACAAATTTGGTCTCTTTTAATGCTAATAAAACTCAAAACATTCAATTTTCCAATAGACAAATCCCTTCTGAGTCACTCATAACTCTCACTAATACATATATTCCCTTATCTTCAAGTATTAATATCCTTGGTGTATCCCTCAGTGCGAACCTCAGTTGGTCATACTATGTTCGTACAGTTGCTAAAAAGGCCTTGCAAAAGTTAGGTATTCTTTACAGAGTTCGTCTATTTTTCACTGAAGAGCAGGTAGCTGCAATTTATAAGTCATGTTTGTTCTCAGATGGATCACTGCTCGCCACTATGTAGTGGATGTGGGGAGGGGGCACTTAGGCAATTAGATAAAATTCAAAATAAAGCTGTGCGAATTATCAATAACCCTCTAATCACAAATGAGTTCCCTCCCTTACACATCCGAAGAAATGTTGGATCCCTTTCCTAATTTTATAGATATTATCATGGTAAATGTTGGGATGAGCTTGCCCTAATTGTGCCACCTCATCGCATCTCTCTCCGTGGTACCAGGTCAGCTGCTAGAATATCTGATACGGTTTTCAAGACAGAAAAGCTATTATGCAGTGAAACCTGAGAAACGTTCTCACTAGAAGCAGCTGTTTCTTGGGAGAGGTGAGAATTTGATGTAGTCGACTTGGAATGATGAGGGAGAAGGGAGGAGGCGTATCATGGCATATGTCCTAATACCACCATCCTTCTGTCGCCTGAAGTTGAGTTGCCGTCTGACACTACCAATGCTTGAGGAGGTGCATCTTACATTGGTGAGAATGTAGGGGGTGAGCATCCCTGCAGTAAAAGCAGTAACTCTCTGACTGACACTCAGAAGTAGGATGTGATTCAAGAGCAGAACAATTACCACACAGGGAATGGTTTGTGTAATTCCTCCTCCCATGACCAAACTCATAACAGCAAAAACACTGTAAAGAACGCACAAAAAAAGGCTTCACCTCAGAAGAGGTGGGGTTGATGTTAATGCGATCTGGGATATGCAAACCATAGAAAGTGAGAATGATCATATTTTTACTGCCTTTAATCTTTGTTACTTGTTGGACACTATCAGGGCACATAGCAAAAATGTCCTCTTCTGAGATTTCATCCAGGTCCTCATTGTATATACGCCCCATGCTATAATTAAATGTTTGATTAGGTTTAATAGATTCAAATATGCAATCAGAAGGACAGGGGAGATTAAGGAGCATCATCGCCTGTGTAACCCCCCCAACGGGAACCACCTTGACGTGGTGGGGGGGCTTGTGTGTCTCTGAGACCTGGCGAGCTAGACTAGAGGGGGCTCCGGCCCCTGCTCTGCTCCAATTTCGGGGAGAGAGGGCTTCCCATGCTAGTAAGGTCGCCAGTGAGAGACCAGACTAAATGGTTCTTATGCATTAGGCTGCCAGTACGGGCCAACAGTGCTGCCCTCCAGAGGGACTGCCCTCTAGGGGCCGTCCTATGTTGGATGATTGGGTGTCTGGGCCGGGAGATGTTGGGGAAGGGGGTCTCAGCACCGTCGTGGGCAAACTTTCGAGCCATTGGGGCTGCTTTTTGAAACGAGTGGCCCCGTGGGGGAAGAGGTACCCCGCCCACGACGACCAGCGCTCGGTCCCCTCATCTGCCTGGTAGGTAGTAGCTCTTGGCTCCTGGGGCCAAAAACAGCAAATCAATGATGTATGGATATAGAAAAGCCCCAATCTCTTCCTCGAGCGGTGGTCGACCAGGCCTTCGAGACGTCACTCTCTTGTCGTGGTAGTAAGCAGAAAGCTGCAAATAAGACTAGACTTAGCAGGTCGGGTGTTGTGTCGAAGAACCCTGTTAACGATTTGGACTCGTTAATGTTAACGAATGTACTTGCATCCTTTTCCTATGGTGCTATCCACTCCATTTTTAAGTGTTTTGGAGTAGTTCTTCGAATCCGAATCACATATGACAGTGATTGTAGGTCTAATCGGTGCTATATTACTTTCAATAAAAATACTGCTGCCAAAGCAGCATTTAAGGCAAAAGATTCTCTGACGGTGGGGGATACTCATTGTAAAGTTCAGATGATGTGGTCCATCAATGTAGTTGACAGTGACAATGACTACTGCCCTAATATATTTGATGACTCTGTAGAGCATGTCCCAAAGGAACGTCGGGTTCCTACACCCTTTTGGTTTGTGGCTTACTACAGGGAGGGACGTGGTAACCTTATCCATGCTTCCCGGTATCTGGAGAAAGAAATTGGATTATTACCAATGAGCCACATAAAGAAATATGGTAAGGGCATTTTAATCAGAGCCAAAGATCTTACACAGGCCATAATGCTCCTCAATCTCCCCTGTCCTTCTGATAGCATGTTTGAATTTATTAAACCACATCGAACATTTAATTATAGCAAGGGGCGTATATATAATGAGGACCTGTATGAATTCTCAGAAGAGGACATTCTCGCTATGTGCCCAGACAGTGTCTAACGAGTAACGAAGATGAAAGGCAGTAAAAATATGATCATCCTCACTTTCTATGGCTCGCATATCCCAGATCGCATTAACATTAACCCCACCTCATTTGAGGTGAAGCCTTTTGTTGAGCGTTCCCTACAGTGTTTCTGTTGTTATGAGTTTGGTCATGGGAGGATTAACTGCAACAACCGCTCCCGGTGTGGTAATTGTTCTGCTCTTGACTCACATCTTACTTCTGAGTGTCGGTCAGAGAGTTACTGCTTTTACTGCAGAGATGCTCACCCCTTGCGTTCTCGCCAATGTAAGATGTACCTACTTGAGCAGGATATCCTCCACTTGGCTAATACTCAATTCATTAGCAGAGGTAGTGCCAGACTGCAACTCAACTTCAGGCGACAGAAGGATGGTGGTGTGAAGACATATGCCTCCTCCCTTCGCCCTAAATTGGTTGCAGCACCCTCTCAACCCCCTCAAGAGGCAGCTGCTTTTTGCTCTAGTGAGAACGTTTCTAAGGTTACTCTACATAATAGTTTCTCTGTCTTGGAAACTTTATCAGACACTCATTCTGGTGACCCTTCAACTGATGACAATTCTCAGACTTTAGCTAAAGCTAAAGGTGTCCATGTGGTAGAGGTTCACGCTGCCACACGCTCTCCCAAAAGGAAACTTAAGTCACCTAAACTGCCACAGAGACGCCTTCGTGGTTCCTCTGAGGCACTTGACTCTATAGATGTGCTTCCATGTAAGGCAACCATCTCTGTGGACTCATCCATAGTTTCCTCTCAATTTCACTAGAAGCGTTCTCGTGGCTCTGATGAATCTCTTGATTCAACAGAAGTTCCTCCTCGCAAGCTTCCTTCGGGATCATCAGAGGGGCGTGAAGTTAATGTGGATGCCACGGATGTTCTGACTTCAAAAGATTCACTTTCTCTTCCATTTGAGCAGCGGAGTGATTCTACCACCTGTATTATGGATGTTGATGTATCTGCCTGTGTTAGTGATACCACTGCTGTACAAGACAATACCAATATAATTGTTTCAAAGAATATCCCAGCTCATAATTATACCTTCATCTTCTTCTAACATATCAGATGCTTCAGGGACTCGTCAACGGGTCCCAATTACTGCCCCAAGTACTACTCCTCGGGTTCGCTCTTCTTCTAGTGGCCCAGGATTAGACAAATCTTATTGTTTGAGTAAACCCTCAGGTCGAGGTGGTAGTGGGAAGTACCTCCGTGAGGCTTCCCAAAAATCAGTACTAAAGTAACACTGTTCAAGGTCCTTCAGTGGAATAGCCGTGGCTTGCGTGCTTCTTGGGAGGAACTGCGCGTTCTTCTCTCTAGCTTCTCTCCTTCATGTGTTTCTCTCCAAGAGACAATGCTTAGGGACTACATTCCTGCCAGTCCTAAAGCATACTCAGCATTTTATTCCAATTCATTTGAAGGGCAGGGTCATCATGGTGGCTTTGCCATCCTAGTTCGCCGAGATATTCCATGCACGAGCCTGGAGCTTGACACTCCGCTCCAGGCTGTTGCAGTTAAGGTATTTATGGAGCGCCCCTACACTGTGTGCAGTCTATACCTTCCTCCCAGTGTTACAGTTGAGAGGGGTGATCTCAACATTCTTGTACGGGACCTTCCCTCTCCCTTTATTTTATTGGGTGATTTTAATGGTCGTCATCCTCTGTGGGGTGACAGTTCGGTCAACCCCAGGGGTGTTTTATTGGCTTCTTTTATTGAGGATGAGGGATTAGGGGTTTTAAATACGGGAGATGTGACACATTTTAATAGCCCTACTGGGACTTTTACCGCCATTGACATTTCCCTTTGCTCACCCAGTGCTCTGTTGGATTTTACTTGGAGAGTGTTGCCTGACTTAAATGGCAGTGACCATTTCCCTATACTTTTAGAAGGTAACAGGTACGAACCACAGTCTCGTCTTCCTAGGTGGAAATTAGAGAAGGCTGACTGGCAGTTTTTTAGAGAGCTAACTTCTTCAGTCTCTTCTGTAGCCGATTTTGGTAGCTCTGACGAGGCTGTAACATATTTCACTGATATGCTCCACTCTGCTGCTCTCAACTCTATCCCTAGAACTTCTGGCTACTTTCCCAAACGTCCTGTCCCTTGGTGGTCACCAGTCTGCACCACTGCTGTGCGGGAGAAGCGCGCTGCTTTCTCTCGCCTTCGTCGCAATCGTGGGGACCCAACTCTTTTAGAGGACTTCCGACGGGCAAGGGCTCAGGCTAGACGAGTTTTAAAAGAGGCCCAACGTGCATCTTGGAAGGCCTATGTGTCTTTAATTAATACTAAAACTCCACTCACGCAAGTGTTCAGGAGAGTCCGTAAGATGGCGGGGAAGTTTTCTCCTAGTTCTCCACCTGTACTTAAGGTCAATGGAATTAAGATCATGGATGATTTGACAGTGGCCAATACCATGGCGGAGGCTTTTGCAAAAGTCTCCAGCCATGACTCTCGACCTCTGGCTGTCAGGCATGAGTTAAGAGCCAAGGAGCGTACTGTCCTGGATTTCTCAGGGAACGAGAATGAAAGTTATAACCATATATTCACCCTGAGAGACCTGCATTCTGCTCTCCCTCTCTCTGCGGCGACACTTCTCCTGGGCCAGACAACATCCCATATGCAATGTTACGACACTTGGGTGAGGAGGCGATCTCATTTCTTTTAGCTTTATATAACAGAATCTGGCTGGAGGGTGTCTTCCCTTCTGGGTGGAGGGTTGCTACCATCCTTCGTTTCCTCAAGCCGGGCAAGGACTCTGGTGTTGCCCTCAATTATCGACCAATTGCCTTGACCTCCTGTCTCTGTAAACTATTTGAAAAGATGGTGAATGTCAGACTGATATACTTCTTGGAACGGGGTGATTTTCTGTCTCCGTCCCATTCTGGCTTTCGTAAACACCGTTCCACTACAGATGCTCTGGTCAGATTGGAAGCTGCTGCATGTGAGGCCTTTGCACGACATCAACACCTTGTCTGTGTATTCTTTGATTTAGAGAAAGCCTATGACAGTACATGGCAATATGGCATCCTGCAGCAACTCCATTTATATGGCCTGCGGGGTTGCCTTCCATGCTTTCTTAAGGAGTTTCTCAGTGGTCGCAGTTTTTCTGTGAGGGTTGGTATAACCCACTCAGCATCTGTTGCACAGGAGGAGGGCGTCCCCCAGGGAAGCGTCCTCAGTGTCACATTGTTTGCAGTAGCAATTAATGCCATTGCCTCATCCCTTCCAGACGGTATAGCTAACTCGATGTACGTTAACGACCTAGCAGTCTGTTTTGCTGCTTCCCGTATGTCAGTGGTGGAGCGGCGCATGCAGCTTGCCTTTGACAGGGTGTCACGTTGGACTGGTTCTCATGGGTTTCGATTTTCTCCTTCCAAGACAGTTGCTATGCACTTCTGTCGCATCCGAGGCGTCCACCCCGATCCGGACTTATTCATGTCTGGTCATCGGATACGCTGTGTCGAGGAGACTCGCTTTTTGGGTCTCCATTTTGACAAACGTTTGACTTGGGTTCCCCACTTACGTACACTTAAGGTCTCTTGCCTCAAGGCTCTTAACCTGTTGAGGGTCCTGGGCCATACATCCTGGGGGGCTGATCGGGCCACCCTCCTCCGCCTATACCATGTTCTTATTAGGTCAAAACTCGACTATGGGTGTGAGGTGTACTCTTCTGCCACCGATGCCCGTCTCAGAGTTTTAGACCCTGTTCATCATGCTGGAGTACGTCTGGAGACCGGAGCCTTCAGGTCGTCCCCAATCCCCAGTCTCCTGGTGGATGCTAATGAGCCACCTCTTGATCTCCGTCGCCAGTCCTTGATGGTTCGTTGTTGGCATCGATTACATCGACTTCCTGACTCCCTTCCCTGCTTGGCGGTGTCATCTGATATCATGTCTCAGTACTACCTTTTACATTCTCGTACACCATGGCCCTTTGGCTTCCGGGTCAGGAAGGCTATGGAGGAGATGGGCATTGATGACTTTGAGATTTGTCCTGTGAGGGTCCCCTGGGTGGCTTAATGGCTTTTTCCAGAAGTTTTCCCCTGCAACTGCTTTACAGACAAGAAGGAATCTCTTCCTCCTCCAGTGGCTCGTTCCCTCATTTTAGAACATGCCTTCACTCACAGGGAGTCCCTCCCTGTGTACACTGATGGGTCAAAGTCTGATGCTGGAGTTGGCTTTGGAGTTGTCTTTTCTGACTTTTGCCGTGGCGGCAGGCTCCCTTCTGTCATGTCAATTTTTACTGCTGAGCTCTCGGCCATTTTATATGCCCTCCAAGTGATTTTTACTCTCCCTCAGCCTTCGTTTACTATTTTTAGCGATTCCTGTAGTGCCTTGCAGGCCTTGTGTAATTTTAACTCTTCCCATCCCCTGGTGTTGGCCATTCTTGAGTGGCTTGTCCTCCTTTTGTTGGGTCCCGGCCCATGTGGGTGTTGATGGGAATGAGCGGGCTGACACCCTGGCTAAGGCTGCGGTCTCCAATTCCCGGCCTCCTGCCAGGTGTCATCCTGTTCCTGCAGTGGACCTTCGACCCTACATAGATGCTACCGTTCGTTCCTGCTGGCAGGACAGATGGGACGCCGTCGGGGCTAACAAGCTCCGACACATCCGCCAGCGCCTTGGTTTGTGGAGCTACAGTGGCCTGTCCCGCCAGTGGGAGATGGCTCTTGTACGTCTCTGCATTGGCCACACATTATTGACTCATGGCTTTTTAATGGAGAAGGCTCACCCTCCCTACTGTGATGATTGTCTGGTCCCTTTGACAGTGCGGCATCTTATTGTTGAGTGTCCCAGCCTTGGTGACCTTCGTCGTAGGCACCTCTCTGAGTACCAGGAGGGTGACAGTTTTTACAGTCTCTCTCAGGTCCTCGGGGAGGAGGCTTGTGGTGTGGGAGGGAACACCCTCTCCTATGTGGAGGAGGCTGGCCTTCTCCACAAATTGTGAATTTTATTGTATTTATGGCTATTAATTTTTAGGTAGTTAAAGTTTGATGTTTCTTTCGTTAATATTTCAATTCTTTTATATATCTAACTTAAGTAGGTTATTTCATTAATATATGATTTTTTGGAAGACGTGGGTTTTATTCATGCTGCTTCTCCCTTTCGAGGTAGTGAAAATTATTTAATCTTTGTACATATTTTATTAATGATGTAGATGACCATTTTATGTTGGGTGGTATATGACCATTGCTGTTGCGCCGCCAGATGCCTAATGGCATCAATAAATCAATCAATCAATCAATCGCCTGTGCAAGATCTTTGGCTCTGATTAAAACACTCTTACCGTACTTTTTTATGTGGCCTATCAGTAGTAATCCCTTTTTTTTCCCAGATACCTAGAAGCATGGTTAAGGTTACCAAGCCCCTGCCTGTAGTAAGCGACAAACCAAAAGGGTGTAGGAACGCGACGCTCCTTAGGGACATGCTCTACAGATTCATCGAAAATGTTAGGGCA
Organism: Petrolisthes cinctipes; assembly: GCA_033782935.1. Lineage (NCBI taxonomy): Eukaryota > Metazoa > Arthropoda > Malacostraca > Decapoda > Porcellanidae > Petrolisthes > Petrolisthes cinctipes. Next base: position 221,774 of record JAWQEG010000148.1, read on the forward strand.
GTAGTCATTGTCACTGTCAACTACATTTGTGAACCACATCATCTGAACCTTACAGTGAGTATAACACACAGTCAGAGAATCTTTTGCCTCAAAAGCTGCTTTGGCAGCAACATTTGTGTTGAAAGTAATATAGCACCGATTAGATCTGCAGTCACTGTCATAAGTGATTCTGATACGAAGAACCACTCCAAAACACTTAAAAATGGAGTGGATAGCGCCATAGGAAAGGGATGCAAGTACATTTGTCAACATTAACTTGTCCAAACAGCTAACAGGGTTCGTCGGCACAACACCCGACCTGTTGGGTTTTCTTTTATTTGCAGAAATTACATGGGGAGATCGAACCACAGCCTTCTGCATACTACCACGACCAGAAGAAGAGAATGAGGCTTATCGTTATCCATATGACATTTGTTATGGTGGAATGGCCCCACGAGCCTAGAGCTACTACTTACCGGGCAGATGAGTGGACCGAGCGCTGGTCGTCATGGGCGGGGCACCTTTTCCCCAACGGGGCCACTCGTTTTAAAAAGCAGTCCCAATGGCTCAAAAGTTTGCCCACGACAGTGCTGAGACCCCCTTCCTCAACATCTCCCGACCCAGACACCCAACCATCCAACACAGGACGACCCCTAGAGGGCGGTCCCTCTGGCAGGCAGCACTGTTGGCTCGTACTGGCAGCCTATTGCATGGGAACCATTTAATCTGATCTCTCACTGGCGACCTTTCTAGCATTGGAAGCTCTCTCTCCCTGAAACCGGGGCAGAGTAAGGGCCGGAGCCCCCTCTAATCTAACTCGCACTGTCTCAAAGCCATGGAATCTCCCCCACCACGACAAGGCGGTTCCCACTGGGGGAGGGGGGGGGGAGATATCCTGATGCCCCCAATATCAATAGATGACAATTTCAAGACTGGCTGACCATTTTTGTGAGACTGGAGGTGTGAACGGCAGGAAACGAAGTGGACGACCATCTTTGTTGACTGATGAAAAGATTGAAGATATGAAGGAGCGGTTACAATTATCTCCGAGAAAAAGTCTTAAGAAACTTGCATCACATGCACAAATGTATTACTCTAGTATATAGAGAGCTGCAAAGAAATTACACCTGTAGCCATATCGCATTTGTGTGGGTCAAAAACTGCGACAAGACTTGGTAAAGCGTTTCCTGTATTGTAGGTAGTTTCAACGATTTGTTGAGGAACATTAAGTGGTGTGCTTATCAATGTTTTCTGTAGTGATGAAGCATGCTTTCACCTTAGCAGTTATGTTAACAGTCAGAACAGCAGAATGTGGTGTACTGAAATTCCACATATGTTTCATGAAAAACCCTTGCATCCTCAAAAAGTTGGAGTGCGTTGTGCTGTAAGTCGCTGGCTTGAGGTGGGTTCAATTTTCTATGAGGCAACAGTGAATGGTAATGTATATTGGGATATAGTCACACAGTTCATCGCACAGCTGGTTTCAGCAATGCGGCGCCACAAGTCACATGTCACAAGAAACTCTATGGCATTCCTGTAGTAGTGTTTCACTGACCGACTCATTTCCTAAAAGATGTGGCCTCCAAGATCGACGCAATTACTTTCTATGGGGTCACCTGAAAAGTCTATCAGATTAACCGACACACATTAAACGAACTGCAAGCTAACATTAAAACTGCAATTGCAAATATTACTGTATCAACCCTACACAGGTCCTGGAATGGTGGCGTCTACGTCTTGGTACAAACCACAGGGCTACCAAGGAAGAAAGTATTTGGAGCCAAACCACCACAAAATTCACCAGCCCGAACCAAGGGGGCTCGAGTTCCTGGGAACGGCTTCGGTCACCCGGGCATTTACCACACAACACACACAACTACACATTTTTTCACCACCGAAAAATGATTCTCCTTCTCCGGCTATTATTTCTCAGCTCCTCCTTTTAGCTGGAGACATTGAAAGCAATCCAGGACCCACTAACAAACACACACGTCTGACATGCCCTAAACCCAGTAAACAGACAAAGGGCCCAGTTCAATGCAACTCTTGCAAAAACTGGACCCATTTCACAAGTACAACACATGCCTCCGGAAAACACGAAAACACTACACAAACACACAGACCTATCCCGCATGCCCCATACCTCTACCAACAGCAAAACCTCCATCACCCTCACTCCCACCTCCATCTCCCTTTCTTCAAACACCATCACCCCATCGCCCCCATTTTCTTCATCTCCATCCCCCATGCAGCAGCACCTAACAAACACCGCACACACAACATTAACATACTTCAATTAAATATAGATGGCATTAACACCAAAAACAAGAACTTAACCACTTCATTATATAGCACAACATACACATTGCCATCTTACAAGAAATAAGATTACGCATCACACATAAAACACCTACATTTCCCAACTTCACCATCATCAAACAAGATCGGGCCAACGGCAATGGTGGTGGACTCATCACCCTAATCCACAAATTCTTTAATTACATAGAAACCAGTGCGCACCTCAAATCCCTTCTCCCCCACTACGACACCACCACAGAAATTCAAGCCATTTAACTACTCACTGGCAAAATAACAAGTACTACAATAGTTAATCTATACATCTCCCCTCAAGCCAGACCAACAAATCGCCAACCAACCTGACTTCATCCTGGGTGGTGATTTCAACATCAAGACGTCGGCATGGTATGTCAACAACCTAGACACAAGCAGAGGGCTTGAAATCCTCTCCCAAATGGACAACCTCATCACATTAAACAACACTCGCCAACACACCAACATCCCTCACCAAGCCCTCTTCCAACCATCATCACCTGACATAACTTTCTGCTCCCCAACCTGGCTCTCAGAACATCATGGAGGGTGGTCAGAACCCTTGACTCTGACCATCTCCCAATCATAATCACCACAAAAACATGAACAGAAACCCACACCACCCACTACGCTACATGGCATTACAGCCACAGATGCCAAGGAACATCAAAACAACACCCAGTATAGGATATCATACACAAATACTATCATCTCTTATACCCTGCCCACCCCAAACCAGTCTGCAGAAACATATCCATACCCAAATCACTCGCCAACCCATCCAAAAGCTTGGATGAATGGAAAATGAAGAACAACAATCAGCTGCATGTATGACCTCCTGACTTCCACCCATTTGAATCCACCCTTCCCCGTGAGGACAAAGTCCACCTGGCCCTTCTGACATATCAGAAGAAGCTGGATAACTGTGGATACCTGTCCGAGATGCAACACAGCACCCCACTCTATTAAACACATGATGGAAGACTGCAACGACACGACAACACAACATACACTCACTGAGAACATTGTGGGAAAGCCTGGTTCAAGCCATTGCCTTCCTCAGGAGCTCGGGGCTGCTTGGTCAGACAGTTTGAGGAACTTCAACAACAACAACTTCATGGCCTTTAACGGTAACTTTCCTCAATAGTTTTGGGGCTGAAACTAAATTTAAATAAATAAAAAAACCCAGGTATTTTAGGAAATTGAAACATGCATAATGATATTATGTTTATTGATTGAGGGTGAAAGAAAGTCGCACTAAGCCTGGATGACCATTTTGCACGCCATAAAAGGTAATAGAGAGGTGGGACAACAAGCAGTTTGAAAAGAAATAGAAGGAAAGGGAGAGAGACAGCAAGCACGATGGAGAGAAATAGAAGGACAGCAAGCACAATGGAAGGAAAGGGAAGGAAAGGAGGGACAAAAAGCATGGATTATTCTTATGTTTATATTGGAGCGCCTAGATTCTACCAAAACATGCCAGGGAACAGGACCAGATTAACACTAATGATGTTGGTCTGTTGCCTATAATATTTGGAGGAATCAGTTGCTTCAGATTAACCAACTACCAACCCTTAACCCTAATTAGTTCCCGGGTGTAGAGAAATTTCGATACGAGCAACAAGTCTGGAGCACTGCGGGTGAAGTATTCATTTGACAGCACAGTTTTGACCTGGGAACAGTGAGAGTGAGAGCCAAGGGATTTGCCACAGCTTACCCAGGTAACCCAGCTACAAGCCTACAACCAGTCAGTTTTACTCGAACAGTGAGGGTGGGATGACATATTTTCATCACTCCTCTTTTCTTGTAATTGCCATATATATTCATAATAACGACAGTTACATTATATTTTATGTTGTTGTTGAAAAATGTGATTTTGACATGTTTTATAACGAAATTAGAATGTGAAAATGTACTTAGATATGTAAAAGTGAATTTTGAGTTGATGTCAGTCTGAGCTGGCTACCCATCCTACAAATCTCACTTTAGTATTCACAAGTACAGGAGACAGCTAAAGGTTTGTACTTCAATATCGTGTATCATTTACTTTCGTAGCATGAGTGGTTCACAAGCTATTAGTTGTCATATGTATTGTTTACCTACTGACCGCACATGCGGTGTGAGGCCTGAGAGAGTGAGAGAGCTGCCACAATAAATAATGCCCACGGCCTAGTGGTTAAGCTAGGTTTACGCATATGCAAATAAGCTGCCGAAGCCACTACGAATAAGCTAAATTTTCAATGAAATCTTAATTTCGGTCCTGTACCGGCGACGGCGATTCGGGTGCTTCATCGGCAGTTCATGTCATGCCATAAAAAGTTGATGAGCATCCCAACTTTTCTTGACGGATGTCGAATAAAAAAAAAACCGTTGTAGAGGAACCGCAGGTGTACCTACGGCTCGTCTGTGGCCTTCCCCTGGTATTGTGTTGCACTGCCGGGAAAAAAAAAAAGTTGAGATACACTCCCGACCTCTCAGCGACCGTACAAACAATGCGGAAACATCGCTGGTGAACCGTCCTTGTATCTTCTGATATACCGGCAACAAGCAAATTCATACACATATATAAGTCGGACGAGAACATGTAGCGAGTAAGTTGTAGATGTGCCGCCGGTTTAGCTGCTAGGTCTGGAAACATCCCCTGGGATTGGATAATCATAAGTAAAATGCTATAGTTTGGGCTTATTACTTTAACATTTTCTGTGGTGTACGTTCAGAGAAAACACATGGACACTTGTGTTTCTAAATACAGTATGTTTTGTGTTTTTGTGTATCGATTGAATATTTCAGCAACCTTTGTGAGACTGGGCGGTTTCCTAATTATCCACATGCAATTATTCCCAGAAACATTATATTGTTAGGGAAGTTATTATCTAGTAGCATGTCAGTGTGTATATGGATAATTTTAAAGTTTTCGAATGTATACCCAAATTTGATTTTGATATAAGCCGGTGCACCCGTGCCATTCTGCAGATAACACCCGGCAACCACGAGTACAGCGTCGTGTGCCGCCAGCGTAAAAACTCGTTAAAATGACTGTTACAACCTAGTTGTGCCAACGCCACCAGTAAATCAGGGGGCTTCCATTGAACATTCGTGATACACCGCAGATCCACTGCAGTACCACCCGCGGAAGGTTGTACCAACAGATAAAAATATGAAATTCGGCTCCCAAATCCCCGATTTTCTTAGTTTGCTTATTCGTGACGGCTTTGAGAGCATATTCGCGTATATGTAAACTAGGCTTTAAAGTTTCATAATCAAATTGTATAATTTTGATAATAATTCTAATAAGAATATTAATTCTAATAACAATAATAATTTTAATAACAAGATTAATTCTAAAAACAATAAAAATTCTAAAATATACTAATAATGCTAAAAACAATTATAATTCTAAAAACTAAAATAATTTTAATAACAATAATCATTTTAATAACAATAATTCCAATAACAATAATAATTCCAATATCAATAATAATTCCAATATCAATAATAATTCCAATAACAACAATAATTCTAATAACAATAATAATTCCAATATCAATAATAATTCCAATAACAACAATAATTCTAATAACAATAATAATTCTAATAACAATAATAATTCTAATAACAATAATAATTCTAATAACAATAATAATTCCAATAACAATAATAATTCTAACAACAATAATATTCTATAACAATTATAATATATTTGATAGTAATAGTAATTTAATAATAATAATTTTAATAATAATATTACTATTTTAATAATAATAATTCTAATAATAATAATTTTAATAACAAAAATATATAATAAATATAAATATATAAAAAATATATTTAATAATAAAAATAAAAATAATAATAATAATAATAATAATTCTATAAAACGAGTTTTATTAATTTTTTTATTTTACTATATCATCTCTTTATCTTTATCTTTTCTCCATCTCTCTATCTTAATCTTTTCTCTATCTCTCTATCTTGATCTTTTCTCTATCTCTCTATCTTTATCTTTTCTCCATATCTCTTTCTTTATCTTTTCTCCATATCTCTTTCTTTATCTTATCTCCATATCTCTTTCCTTATCTTTTCTCCATCTCTCTATCTTTATCTTTTCTCTATCTCTCTATCTTAATCTTTTCTCCATTTCCCTATCTTTATCTTTTCTTCATCTCTCCACCTTTATATTCCCTCCATCTCTCTACCTTCCCTCTATATTTGAAGACAATTTTTCTCTCCATCTTCTCCCCTTTTGTCTCCACCTTTTCTCCTCCATCCCATCTCTCTACTCTCCACCGTCAGTCTTCTCTCCACCTTCTCCCCTCTTCTCTCCACCATTTCTCTTCTCTCCCTCTTCCTTCCCTCCCACTATCGGCATTCTTCTGGTGACGGCAAGGTGTATCTCTGTCAAAGAAAAAGGAGTTTAATTACTTATAAGTGAACCTCATTACACTCATTACTTATACGTGAACCTCATTACACTCATTACTTATAAGTGAACCTCATTATACTCATTACTTATAAGTGAACCTCATTACACTCATTACTTATAAGTGAACCTCATTACACTCATTACTTATAAGTAAACCTCATTACACTCATTACTTATAAGTGAACCTCATTACACTCATTACTTATAAGTGAACCTCATTACACTCATTACTTATAAGTGAACCTCATTATACTCATTACTTATAAGTGAACCTCATTACACTCATTACTTATAAGTGAACCTCATTACACTCATTACTTATAAGTGAACCTCATTACACTCATTACTTATAAGTGAACCTCATTACACTCATTACTTATAAGTGAACCTCATTACACTCATTACTTATAAGTGAACCTCATTACACTCATTACTTATAAGTGAACCTCATTACTTATAAGTGAACCTCATTACTTATAAGTGAACCTCATTACTTATAAGTGAACCTCATTACACTCATCTATACTTATAACTCGAAAACGGTTACACCTACATCCAAAACCCATATATATTCTGAATCACCATTACCAGGTGCAGGTTTTAGTTTAACCTATTATGACGTAACTCGAAGTAAAAATTTCGTCATCTACTATAAATCCGCTAAAAAAAACGGTTTCAATCCCAAAACTATATATTCTGAATCGGCACCACCGGCAAAGGTTTTTATGACATAACATGACGCAACCTGACGTAAAAATTATGTTAAAATGTCAAATATTCTATTTACCAGTTAAAACCATAAAGAAGAGCTCGAAATTTTCCGTTCGAGCTGCTAAAATCGCGCGGCAAATGTACCGCTCGAACAGAAGCTCCAACAGATTTTTTTCTCTTCGAGCCGCTAAAAACACGCGCCAAATGTACAGCCATGGCTGATAGTGCTCGACCAGGCTCCAAGGAGTGTTGGAGAGCAACTAGACAGAGTTCAAACAAGTGAATTTTCCAAACCATTCCTAACGTTGAGAGATGTTTAGAAGACTCACTTTTTCGAACTCTGTTCAGTTGCTCTCCAACACTCCTTGGAGCCTGGTCTACCTCTATCAGCCATGGCTGTATAGCTCGAACGGTAATTTTCCGTTAGAGCTGAAGAAGGCAAAAAGGCTATTTGGAAATTCAGTCAGTCTCGGGCCTTCAAGCTGAAAATACGTATGTATGTACAGTTGCCCAAGAAAAGGCTACAACCAAATTTGCTGGTGTGTGGCAATATCTGGCAGCTGCTCCAAAATAAACACTCGTATTTTATCAATGGATCACTCGGAACCTATAACCATTGTAAGGATGTATGTAATTAGCTGAAGCCAATAACATCCATCCATACAATTAAAGGTAGTAGGTTCTGAGAGATTCATTGATAAAATACGAGTGTTTACTTTGGAGCAGCTGCCAGATATTGCCACACACCAGCAAATTTGGTTGCAGTCTTTTCTTGGGCAACTGTACTATATCGTCTTTATATATGGATGGCAACTGGCAAGCGGCCTGAGATCGCGGAATATTTTTATCTAACGCAACAAGACTGAAATGCTTTCACAAATTGTAAAGTTAATATTGACTATTTCTAAACTCCAGAGTGCATCTTTCCCGTGCAACGCCGGGTACCTCCGCTAGTTACTTATATGTGAGCCTCATTACTTATAAGTGAACCTCATTACACTCATTACTTATCACTGAGCCTCATTACTTATAAGTGAACCTCATTACTTATAAGTAAACCTCATTACACTCATTGCTTATAAGTGAACCTCATTACACTCATTACTTATAAGTGAGCCTCATTACACTCATTACTTATAAATGAGCCTCATTACTTATAAATGAGCCTCATTACTTATAAGTGAACCTCATTACATTTATTATATCCTCCACATTTAAGGTGGAATTCTCTTGTTTATAAATTGGAAGGTTTCTGATTCCTCCAAACTTGGCCACAAAACAGACGACCACAATGACACTAATAGGACATTGGTTTTATTGTAGGGTTTGGAGAAATCAGTTGTCCTTCCAATTTATAATTTACCTTAAAAACATTATATTCAACTTTACAAGATTGCCGGCCTTAAAATACATTGTTCAATAAACAGTGTATAATTATGACTGAGTGAAGCAATGGCGGGTGTGTGTGTATGTATGTGTGTGTATGTGTGTGTGTGAGGTATGTGTGTGTGTGAGTGTATGTATGTGTGTGTATGTGTGTGTGTGAGGTGTGTGTGTATGTGTGTGTGTGAGTGTATGTATGTGTGTGTGTGTGTGTGTGTGTGTGAGGTATGTGTGTATGTATGTGTGTGTGAGAGAGGTGTGTTTGTGTGTGTCAGAGAGAGAACAATATTTGTATAGATATAAATCATAATAAATAACTTACCTTTGAAATAGAGAACTCCAGTTGGTAATAAACGTAGACTATGATCGTCCCTAGCACTTCAATGTGAGAGAGAGAGAGAGAGAGAGAGAGAGAGAGAGAATAACATTTCTATTTATATATTAACTTACCTTTGAAATAGATAACTCTGGTTGGTAATAATCGTAGACTATGATCGTCCCTGGCTTCACATCTTCCACATCCACTTCTCGGATCACACGGAAATTGACACACAAATCTTCAACCACCAACTCGTCGATGTAGAAGTTGATTTTGCTTCCGTCGACTTCGTAGCGTTTGATATGAACGTCATTGAGCATTTGCTTGAGGTCCTGCTTCTCGGGGATATATCCTGATATTAGGTCGACCTCGATGACCGCCATGTTGGATTTGTGGTCGGATAAGTGGTAGGCTGTGCAAGCGGTGATGCGTTTGGTGGTGCAATATTTATCAGGTTCGGTAGTGGTGTTTACGGTAAGGGTGAAGGCATCACTAGGGTCCGGTTCTGGTATGTTGTAACGCAGTACTGCCTGTGGGTTAAAATATATTGTACTTGGTTATAACACACACACACACACACAATAACACATATACACAGTCATACATATGGAGAAACGCACAGTCAAGTAAGGTGCTGTGGTTTAAATAAATATATACACACACATACACATGTACACAGACACACACACAGTCAGGTAAAGTGTTGTGGTTTTTGTATGGTGACTATCTGGTGGCTCACCTAACCATGTAGAGTAGGTTCCAGGTGGAAAGAAACACCTGTAAAGTCCAGTGGGTTTATTAAGCACAGGATAAAGAGGAGAGGGGCAATGCGTACGTGTTGCCCTGCCGAGCTCGTGAGCTAATCTAAAGCATTGTGGGTAATGCGGTGGTGCCATGTGTGTATCTAGGCAGTGTTGCTTTATTAAGAGATACACATGTATAATACAGTTATATCAACATATGTATGTACATGCATGATGAATACGTATTATATGTCTGCAAGTATGAGAGAGTAGATTAAAGTGCATATGCAATATGGGTCATGTTCCATTCTTGGCAACACTGTATGAACGTGCTAGCGGTGTGGGAGTTTGAATGTTTCTCGTATATACAGTTTTAATAAACACATCCTCATACACACAGATACAGACACACACAGGCAGACAATAAGAAGCATAGGCAGACAGAAAGACACACAAGCAGACAATAAGAAACATAGGCAGACAGAAAGACACACACAGGCACAGAGATATAAACATACAGTCTTGTATTGATATAACACACACACACACACACACAGTCTTGTATTGTTATAGCACACACACACACACACACACACACACACAGCCTTGTATTGTTATAACACACACACACACACACAGTCTTGTATTGTTATAACACACACACACACACACACACACACACAGCCTTGTATTGTTATAGCACACACACACACACAGTCTTTTATTGTTATAACACACACACACACACACACACACACAGTCTTGTATTGTTATAACACACACACACACACACACACACACACAGCCTTGTATTGTTATAGCACACACACACACACACAGTCTTTTATTGTTATAACACACACACACACACACACAGTCTTGTATTGTTATAACACACACACACACACACAAACACACACACACACACACAGTCTTGTATTGTTATAACACACACACACACACACACACACACACACAGTCTTGTATTGTTATAACACACACACACACACACACACAGTCTTGTGTTATAACACACACACACACAGTCTTGTATTGTTATAACACACACACACACACAGTCTTGTATTGTTATAACACACACACACACACACAGTCTTGTATTGTTATAACACACACACACAGTCTTGTATTGTTATAACACACACACACACACACAGTCTTGTATTGTTATAACACACACACACACACACACACAGTCTTGTATTATTATAACACACACACACACACACACACAGTCTTGTATTGTTATAACACACACACACACACACACAGTCTTGTATTGTTATAACACACACACACACATACACAGTCTTGTATTGTTATAACACACACACACACACACACACACACAGTCTTGTATTGTTATAACACACACACACACATACACAGTCTTGTATTGTTATAACACACACACACTCACCTGAAGAACAACACACCCTTGACCTGTCATGTTGATAGAGACTGTAGTTGGCAGTGTTGGCAGGGGTTGGTATTGTTCCAGCAGTTTGTTATTCTCAGTGATGTTAAAGGTGTGTGTAAAGTTGCTTGCAGTGACAACAGCCTTTACATTGAGTGTCCCTTGGCGTAAATAGCCCTCATAAGTGGCCAAAGCTTGTAGGGCCACTATTGTGTCCTGGAATATAAGATAAGTTTGGTATTAGTGGCCCTAATAAGTGGCCATAACCTGTAAATTCGTGGCCATAACCTGTAAATTAGTGTCCCTAATAAGTGGCCATAACCTGTAAATTAGTGGCCCTAATAAGTGGCCATAACCTGTAAATTACTAGTGGCCTTAATCAGTAGTCATTACTTCTGTGTATGTATGTATGTATGGAGCCATCATAGTGGTGTGTATGTATAGAGTCATCATACCAGTGTGTATGTATGTATGTATGGAGTCATCATACCAGTGTGTATGTATGTATGGAGTCATCATACCAGTATGTATGTATGTATGGAGTCATCATACCAGTGTGTATGTATGTATGGAGTCATCATACCGGTGTGTATATATGTATGGAGTCTTCATACTGGTGTGTATGTATGTATGGAGTCATCATACTGGTGTGTGTGTATGTATGGAGTCATCATACCAGTGTGTATGTATGGAGTCATCATACTGGTGTGTATGTATGTATGGAGTCATCATACCAGTGTGTATGTATGTATGGAGTCATACCAGTGTGTATGTATGTATGGAGCCGTCATAGCAGTGTGTATGTATGTATGGAGTCATCATACTGGTGTGTATGTATGTATGGAGTCATCATACCAGTGTGTATGTATGTATGTATGGAGTCATCATACCAGTGTGTATGCATGGAGTCATACCACTGTGTATGTATCGAGTCATCATACCAGTATGTATGTATGGTGTCACACCACTGTGTATTTATCGAGTCATCATACCAGTGTGTATGTTTGGAGTCATCATACCAGTGTGTATGTATAGGGTCATCATACCAGTGTGTATGTATAGGGTCATCATACCAGTATGTATGTATAGGGTCATCATACCAGTATGTATGTATAGGGTCATCATAACAGTGTGTATGTATAGGGTCATCATACCATTGTGTATGTATAGAGTCATCATAACAGTGTGTATGTATAGGGTCATCATACCAGTGTGTATGTATAGAGTCATCATAACAGTGTGTATGTATAGGGTCATCATACCAGTATGTATGTATAGGGTCATCATAACAGTGTGTATGTATAGGGTCATCATACCATTGTGTATGTATAGAGTCATCATAACAGTGTGTATGTATAGGGTCATCATACCATTGTGTATGTATAGGGTCATCATAACAGTGTGTATGTATAGGGTCATCATACCAACACTACACCATCGTCAACATAGTACCACTTAACATCTTTGAGACAGTTTAAGCGAGAGAGGTTATAATTTTGATCTTTCTAAGAGAAATTTTGAGAGAAAAAAGCAATAAGAATTTTGAGGGTAGTAAAATTAAAGATTGAGTTGCATATCACAAAAGGAATGGGGAGGTTAATTTGAAGGATTAGAATGAGCTGAAATGAACCGTATTATCGAGGCCTTTTCTCTGCCCAAGTTGGAGATGAGGAAGGTCCGAGGTGAGGCTTACCACTGTATCTTCACGTGATGTGGAGAGCAGCTGCTGGGATGGGTGGTTGACAAACAGGTGGAGTAGTGTGAAGTGCATCACCAACATATGAGTGGATAGACGAGGATATACAGCTAAGAAGGTAAATCAATGAAATGGAGAAAGGAAGTAGATGATAGAACAGATCCCTGAGGAACAATACTGTTGATAGTCTTAGAGGAAGAACTTTGACCGGCTACAACAGTAGCTATAGAGCGGTCGGGAAGGATACTATATCAAAGGTACAGATGATAGATAGAAGCCTAATGAGAACAGTTTGGACATTATAGCTGTGACAGATTATCATAATCTTTTGATATGTCTATCTTGACAGTAAAACTTTCGTCGAATTTCAAATTTCCGAGATAGAAGATGACCATGAATCAGAAAGGAGAGATAAAAGGTCGGCAATAGAGCGTCTTTGAAGAAAACCATATTAGCGAGTAAAACGCTTTTAAGGAGAGGTTCTTTTGTTGGTGAAATGGAAGGTCTTAGATTCCTCCAGACGGTGCCACGAAAAATTTTCTTTATTAATATCACTAAAGGTGTTTGTTTTCTGGTATAGTTAGGAGCCTTTCAATTCACCAACAAGCTAATCTCTTCTGAAAATTTGCATAACATCCACTTACCTATGTGGAATAAAATCCAACGTAACGTATCCTAACCTAACCTAACGTCCACTTACCTATGTCAAATAAAATCCGACAAACCTAACCTAACCTAACCTAACGTCCACCTACCTGTGTGGAATAGAATCCGCCCTGACCGTTACGTTGTGTTGTAATCCATTTGACTATCTCCGCGGCTGTTAGTACATTGTTTACAGGGTCGTGTGTCATCATGGCAAGGATGGCGTAACCTGCTGTCTCTAGGCTGGCGGCCTTACTGCTGCCTGTATTTGGTAACCATTAACGTAGTAAACAATGTGAAAGTAAACATTAAAACAGTAAACATTGTGAAAGTAAAGATTAATGTAATTAACTTTGTGAAAATTAACATTTAAACAGTAAACATTGTGAAAAGAAACAGTAAAACAGTAAACATTGTGAAAGTAAACAGTAAACATTGTGAAAAGAAACATAAGGGGACACCAACTAAGTAAATATAAATAGGCAACAGTAATATTTATGGATTATTTGGAGTGTTACTAATTCCTATAAGTCTAAACATTATAAGGAGAGAGAGAGAGAGAGAGAGAGAGAGAGAGAGAGAGAGAGAGAGAGAGAGAGTTACTGGAATTTCACTGTAAGCATTATGGGGAGAGAATGGCTGTCTGTAAACATTAATAAAACACTAACTCAGTAACCAATTAAGGGAAGAGACTAAATGGTAAATTGTAGCCCTACAAATTAATAAAGTAATTATTATGAGGGTGACCGTTTTGGGTGGTTTGGAGTGCTACTGATTCCTCCATTATATGCCAGAAACAGGACCATATTAACATAAAATATGGTGCCTTGTCGTTGCTTGGTATACTATTGAGGAATCAGTTTCTCCAAATTTACCGCTAACATCATATTCCCCTCTTAACCAATCACTAATAGACGTAACCTAACCCAACCCAACCCACAGTAACCCAACCTATTCTAAATTTAACCCAACCCAACCCACAGTAACCCAACCTATCCTAAATGTAACACAACCCACAGTAACCCAACCTATCCTAAACGTAACCCAACCCACAGTAACCCTACCTATCCGAAACGTAACCCAACCCACAGTATCCCAACCTATCCTAAACGTACTTGGGTAGATTGCAGTACAAAGCATTCTTGGTATTTCAACACACACAGACACATTATATAGACTACTATCGTTATTACAACACACATACGAACTAACACGTATAACACAGATACAACACACATACGAACTAACAAGTATAACACAGATACAACACACAGGAAGAGAATGAAGACACCAGCCGAACAGGGCAGTACTCCGAGGGTGAAAGCTGGACTGGCGATAGGGAGAGTTGGAACTCCAGTTTCACCTGTTTGTCCACCTTAGCTGATCATTTAGTGTCTCACCTACACCGAGAATAGTCCAACTGTTTCTCAAAGACATCACTCCATCTGTTTACACAATACAACCAAACACAATACACGCCACACTCTCTTGTCTAGTTTTAAACATTTTAATCATGAATAACAATTTTATCACGGCCTCGGAGGTCCCTGGAGATGGGTCACTAAACTCCCTTCGGATTGAACCTTTTGTTGACGACCCCTCAAATTGCCCTGGACCTCTGGTGCAATGTACTGCAGTCGTCAAAAAGGCAAATAAAATCATTTGTTTCATCTGCAGGTAATTTGAACATAAATCCAAAGACATAATTCTAACCCTTTATAATTCCTTAGTCCGTCCGATTCTGGAGTATTGTGTACAATCCTGGTGCCCTTACTATCAAAAAGATATAGACAAACTTGAAAGAGTTCAACGAAGTGTTACAAAAATGATCCCTGGTCTAAGGAACAAATTATACGAAGAACGACTTAAAGATTAAATCTTATTTCCTTTGACCCAGCGCAGATTAAGAGGTGACCTAATACAAGTGTTCAAAATAATCAAAGGAATCGACAATATGAATTGCAACAAATACTTCACAATCGACCGAACAAACTACACAAGAGGAAATGGCTGTAAAATCATCGGTAAATGTTTCAATTCACACGAGGATAAAAATTTCTTTTTCAACAGAGTACAACAGTCTCCCTCGTAAAACTGTAGAATGTAACACCGTAGATTCTTTTAAAACCAGCCTCCATAATCACCTCGCCAGCAGTCCACGGATGTCTTCATTTGTTAGAGAATAATTTTTTGTTGTGATTTAAAGACCCGACAATCTTATACCCCTCAGAGTAGTGCTGGCGGTACTCTTCGTGCTCCTCGTCAGGCAGTCAAAGTTAGGTTAACTTTAGATATAAATTAGGATAGTGGTGGGGGATTACTGGATGTGCAGGATGTGAGTGTCCCTTGACCCACAGAGGGCGGAGTATTTTCCACCTCTACAGGTTGTGCTCGATGTTGAGGGAAACTTCTAGGAGTGTTTTCACAGTTCTCTGCCCACAAGCATTAGTCTTGTTTGGACGATGCGGGGAGTTGTTGTCCACCCTGGGTCTTGCATGTTTTGGTGTCCACTACCCTTGGCGTCATAGTATATGAACCTTCCTGCTGTCCTATATAAATTCCACGCTAGTTTTTCCATACCACATTGTATCTTTTCTTTTCCTGCCAGCTTCGGCTGGAGGGAGTGGTGGGAGGGGAGGAGCTATCTTCTATACTATACTTTTCCTTACCCTTGTAGGTTAGATAGAATAGCAAACTCAGGCAGCCTCGAAAGGTCTGTTGCTGTTTGAATGTCCTTTGTAATCCTTTGTAAAAAATAAAACTTTGCCTGATACAATTGCAATCAACTTTTGCAACATTCCTCCAATTTCTCATCTGTTGAACACCACCTCTTCTCTGCTAAACCTCAGCTTCTATTCTTCACCGAAACTCAGATCTCAGTATCAACCGACAGCAACCCCTACTCTGTCTCCTATTACTTTCTCTATCCGCAGTTTCGAGCCAAAGGCAGATGTTGTGTATATGTTTGCAGTAACCTCACTTGTTTTCATTTTCCTGAACTTGACTCTTCTGAATTCTCAATAAATAGATGTGTGTTGTAAATCTCTCCCTTAACTCTATTGACTATCTAACGTTCTTTGACTATCTTTCCTCAAAAATGGAATGCATTCTGTCCCATTCTCCTTTCTCAGAAATCTCCATTTTAGGAGATTTCAATGTTCACCACCTCCTCTGGCTTTTATCTCCCTTCACTGATCCACCTGGTGAACAGGCCTTCATCTTTTCTTTCCTCAACTTCCTAGTGCAGCTTATTCAACATTATACCTATATTCTAGGCAGCCTTGGAGATCAGCGCAATATCCTTTACATATTCATAACCTCTCATCCTTCTGCTTATACAGTACTATTGAATTTTTCTCTCCATTGGGCTCCTACGATCACAATCTATTACAGCATCCTGTCTTATCGCTCCAGTAAGACCTTTTGACCCTCCCAGGAGGCGGCGTCTGTGGCACTATAGCACTGCCAACTGGGATGATCTGAGGCAGTACTTTCAAGATTTCCCGTGGAATGACTTTTGTTCCATGGCCGGGGTCCATCTGAGAGTTCTACCCGTATCACAAAGGTATTGATCTCGGGCATGGAGGCATACTCTCCATATTCTTTCCCTATTACTAATTCACGAAAATCCTGGTTTAATCACGCTTGTTCTACTGCTGTCCACAACAAGGAGTAAGCTTTCAGACGGTACCGACACCTTCAAACTGATGAATCTCATGCTCTGTATATTTCTGGCCGGTATCATACCAAATCTGTTCTCCAACTAGCCAAAAAATCATTCATCCGTGCCAAGTGCAATGACCAGTCCAACTCGTCCACCTCTCGTTTTTTTCTGGCATCTTGCTAAAACTATCTCAAGTAACTTTACATCTTCCTCTTTCCCTCCTCTCACCCTTCCTGATGGAAATGTTTTTACCTCTTCACCTGATAAAGTTGAACTCTTCTCTCAATCCTTTGCCTCTAACTCCACTCTGGATAATTCCGGCTCTGTTCCTCCATCACCGCCCCCCTCTGACTTACTTATGTCTACCATCAGAATCTATTTAAAGGAAGTTTTTTGTGTTCTCTCCGGCCTTGATATTCGGAATGCATATGGGCCTGATGGGATTCCTCTTATTCTCAAGAACTGTGCTTCCGTGCTGACACCCTGACTAGGCAAACTGTTCCGTCTTTGTCTGTCGTCTAACACTTTTCCTTCGTACTGGAAGTTTGCTCTAAATCAACCTATTCCGAAAAAAGGACACCGCTCCCAACCCTCCAACTATTGCCCCATTGCTTTGATCTTCTGTCTATCAAGTGTACCGTATTCGAATCTATTCTTAATTCCAAAATTAAAAAACAACTTACTCGCCATGATCTTCTTTCAGATCGTCAGTATGGTTTCCGTCAGGGACGCTCTACTGGCGATCTTCTATTCCTCCTTTCTGATTCATGGTCATCTTGTATTCAGGATTTTGGTAAAACATTTACCGTCGCGTTCGACATATCGAAAGATTTTGATAGAGTCTGGCACAAAGCTTTAATTTCCAAACTGCCCTCATTCGGTTTCTGTCCCTCCCTCTGCACCTTTATCTCTTTCTGGTCGTTTTATAGCTGCTGGTGTGAATAGTCACAGTTCTTCTAAGTCTATCAACAGTGGTGTTCCTTAGGGTTCTGTCCTATCACCTACAGTACTCTCTTTCTCCCTGTCATCCAATGACCTTCTTACCAGTACCGTACCTCTTCCCCTATCCACTCCTATCTGATGATTCCACCCTACACTACTACACCCTGTTTGACAACCGCCCATCCCTGCAGCTTCTCTCCACATCACGTGATGATGCATTAGCACGCCTGTCTCCTGACCTTTTCCTCATCTCAGACTGGGGCAGAGAGAACCTTGTGGTTTTCAATGCCTCAAAAACAAAGTTCCTTCATCTTTCAAGTCGCACTAATCTTCAAAATGACTATCCCCTCTTTTTCAACGATACACAACTCGATCTTTCTTCTTTAATATTCTTGGAGTATCTATCTCTCACATTATCTCTTGGAGAGATCATATTTCCTGTCTTCCTAAAACCACCTCAAAGAACCTAGGTATGCTGTGCAGATTCCATGAATATTTCACGTCCACAGTTGCTGTCTCGGTATAGGGGTCTCATCCACCCCTGTATGGAGTATGATTCTCATGTGTAGAGTGGCCTAACCTTCACAACAGTCCTGGACAAGGTGTAATCAAAAGATGTTGTCTCATCAACTCTCTTCCTTTTACTGATTTACTACAACCCCTCTCTCTTCGCCACAGTGTTGCATCACTTTCTCTTCTATCGCTATTACACTGGACATTGTTCTTCTGAACTCTCTTAATTTATGCTTCCTCTCCCCAGGACAGCATACAACACTCGCCAAGCCTCTCGTTCTCACCCCTTTTCTGTATAACTCCCTCATGCAAGAGTTAACCAGTACTCTCAGTCTTTCATATACATAACTGGTCAACTCTGGAACACTTTACCTTCATCCATCTTTCCTCCTTACTACTACGACTTATATTCTTTTAAACGCAATGTCTCTAGGCATCTCGAACAAAATTGGACATGATTTTGGACTACTAGTGTAATTTTATGGTCGAGGACGATGAGAGGGCTCCCAACCTATTACCCCAACAAAACCTATTACCCCAACAAAACCCAAATAAACCTAACCTAACTTAACCTAACCCAAACAAACATAACCTAATCAAACCCAACCAAACCTAACACAACGGAACCCAACCAAATCTAAATTAACCCAACCTAACCCAAGCCAAGCATAAACCAACGTACTTGTTCTACCTTTGGGTAGATTCCAGTACATAGCATTCTTAGTCACCACAGCTTGGTCCAGCAACTTTTGCATTAGGGAGGTGGCGTTGGGGTGTGAGGCGAGGGCGAATGCGTATGCTTTTATGGCGAGTACGTAGGGGTGTGTGGAGTTGTCTTTGGTGAGGCACCTGGCAGCCATAGACACACTCTGGTCGTGTGAAGGTTGTCTTGCTTCTAAAAGAGCGGCCATGACGTACGCTGTGAGGGAGACTGTATTGCCACTGCTAATTCCACCCTGTTAGATAATATAATACTGCTATTATTATTACTAATAATATTATCACTTTTATTGCTACTACCTCCACTTATTATTACTACCACTACTACTATTATACTGTTATTATTACTACTAATAATATTATCACCTCTACTTTGTTGGATTAATAGTACACTTATTATTACTACCACTACTACTATTATACTGTTATTATTACTACTATTGAAATTACCACTGCCATTGCTTCTACCTCCACTCTGGTGAATTAATAGTCCATTATTATCATTACTACTACTATTACTACTACTAGCTGGATATATAGTACATTGTTACTACTACTACTACTACCGGTACTACTACTACTACTACTACTTGCTGGATATATAGTACATTGTTACTACTACTACTACTACTTGCTGGATATATAGTACATTGTTACTACTACTATTACGCATACTATTACTACTACTATGCTACTCCTACCGCAGATTACCCCTTCCTGTTGGATAAATAGTACAATTATTATTACTACTACTATACTACTGTGTTATTATAACTATTACTGATATTATTATTTTTTTATGGGTGGGGGAAGTAAGAGAGGGTAGGGAGTGTGAAAAGGAAATAAATGTATACGAAAATGCATAAATGTAAAAAATGTATAAAAATGTGTACAGTATATATGCTTACTGACCTGCATGTCCTTATGAAGAAATTTGTAGGTATGTATAATTATGTATTATAAATATGTATGTATGTATGTATAAATATGTAGGACTATATATATTATGTATCTATTAATACGTATGTATATATATATTATGTATGTATTATATATTATGTATGTATAAATATTGTACAGTACAATAACAAGAGGTTCTCACCACAGCTTTCCCCACTTGAAACAACATACACCAGACGGCCTCCTTACAATAACATACACAAGAGGGTCCCCATTTTACCCTTCATTTCTCACCTGTCATCTCTAAACTCAAGAGAGAGAGAGAGAGAGAGAGAGAGAGAGAGAGGGAGAGAAAGTAGGAGAGAGAGAGAGAGAGGGAGAGAAAGTAGGAGAGAGAGAGAGGGAGAGAAAGTAGGAAAGAGAGAGAGAGAGGAGAATTGGGTGGAGCTTAAATAGAACTCCACCCCTTTTCAAGAAGGTAATGGTGTATTCCAATAGACTTGGCATCTCTCTAGACAGAATGAATATAAACGGACCAGGAAAGCTTTAGTTAGGGACTCAAGATCGAAACAGCAAAAAGACATCTTCTCTGTACTTTATTAACATAAGACAAGAAAGGGCATACAACTCCCTCAGTATTAATAAATAAAGTAAGTTTAATTTTACTTACTGAAGTTTATTTCCTACCTTGACTGAACACCATCACGACGCCGAGCTCGCTACCTAATACAACAACAACAACAACAACAACTACGACTACAACTCCAGAACAAGGTACTGTGTCAGATCCTGAACGAGTTAAAGCCTTAGAGGACTGGTACAATTTGTATGTTTTACTGACCTGCATGTCCTTATGAATTACCGTGCCCACGGATTCAAAACAACCATCTGGATTTCTTTGTTGACGTAAGAGCCAGTCTCTGGTCTCCACCAGTGCGCCTGTATCTATCTGTACATGAAGAGACAATATATATGAGAGAGAGAGAGAGGGGGGGGGGGAGAAGTAAAAGAGAGAGAGAGAGAGAGAGAGAAACTATATAGAAAAAGTGTTAGAGAAACAGTAATTTGTGATTAACATAATATAAACTAAAAATCAAAGCGAGAGTGGATATAATCGACAAAAACAGGTTGAAAGACATACCGTGGATATGGGAAGGAAATAGAGCAATGAGTGGAAGCAGAACACATTAAAAACATGGACTAATTTAATAACATCGTAAATAAAAGAACAAACAGTAATCTTAAAACATTATACAGAAAAAGAACATATAAAACTGGAAAGAAATGAGGCACCTTGGTTTAATGAGAGTATTAGAGAAGGAATAAAAAAGAGAAAATATTACAATAGATTAACAAGAAACTTTAAAACGCAAGAAAAAAAACAGCAAAGAATAAATTACTGTATAGTGAACAAAAGAAAAATCTATATACAACTAGAAATAAGAGGCTGTATGCATTAATGAAGAAAAAATAACCAGAAAATAATACAGAGGAAATGCAAGTAAAAATACTTGGGAAAATATAATAAGTTAAGAAAGAAGAATCAAAGAGACTGCAAAAACAAAGATAGACAATGGGATTGGAGAAAAATATAAAATGGAGATGGAAAGATATTTGAACACAATAAATAATAAAGAACCCAATAGAATAGATATGATGTGGAATGAAGAGGAACGAAATGAATAAAGAAGTACATTATTCAAAATGACAACTATTGAAAAGAGAGAAGGAAACCCTAGGATACAAATACTATTGGACAATACAGAACAATACCATCAAACAGATATCAGAACAATTGATGGAACGTATGGATATGACAACACCAATAAAAAGACACACCACAAATAATATGGAAAAACACAAAATATATAACTCTACAACTGAAGGAATATATAAAGAAATAAAAAAATAAAAATATTAGCTGGACCACACAAACTAAAACCTGAACTATATATAAGTTTACTAACAAACGACAAGATTATGAATACTATGATGAAATAATGAATACTAGAAAAACACTAAAGAGTCAGAATACCTTCAGGACTGTCATGTTATACAAAGTCAACTAACCCAAAGTTAACCAATGAACACCGATCGTTTTAACTAACATAATTATTATATAAGTTATTTATGTCTTCCGCAATAAAAAATAAAATAAAAAAACACTTAAGAATAAACAATGAAATAAAGGAGAATCAAAATTACTTTACAGCAGGAGAAAGAAGTGAAAATAATTTATAAATTCTAAAATAATGTATAAATAAAATGCATGAGCAAAAGAAAAGCTTAATAGTGGTATCAATAGACTTTGCAAAAGTGTATGATTCTATATATAGAAAGAAAATTATTGATATCTCAAGTACAAAGTGCATGCAGCAGCAATAGATGTAATAGCAGATAAATTACATCAGGAAGAGACAACATTAGAATATTGAAAAAAAAAAAAAAAAAAAACAGAAATAAACATTAGTAGCTGTATAAATCAAGGATGTAAAGACTCTACTACATAATTTAAACTGATAACATATTATTATATAGTAAATAGACAGGAAATGGAATGTATAGGATATAAGGACGAAATATTGAAAATAATAACTTTGTTTATTTGCGGATATTGGCATATTATTGGAAGCAACAATAGAAGCCGAGAAAACAATTGACAGCCTGATAAAAGTGGGAAAAGAATGTTGATCAATTATAAACAAATCAAAGAGCAAAATATTGATTTTCAATATGAGACATAAAGCAGAAAAAATTGAGAGACATATAGGTAACAAATGAGATATAATATTATATTCTGAATAACAATGAACGTCAAAAGAACATGTTTCAGAATACATAAGAGACAAGCAATACAAAAATGAAATAAAAATGTTAAACATGACCTACACAATAGTAGCCCAGAGTGTAAACAAGATGCAATAGTCAAAACATATTGGAAGAGTGTGGTGCTACCTTCTGTACAGTACCTTATGGACCAAATATATTAGAAGAGTGTGGTGCTACCTTCTGTACCTTATGGATCAAATATATTAGAATTTACGAAAACTGAAATCGAAGAGCTATAATCATCAACTGTATATATATCATGGTACTTGTTATATGCTTATTATGTGCTAGCTATAATAGTAAATATACCATGGTGCTTGGTATGTACTTGTTATGTGCTTGGTATAATCGTAAATATATCATGGTGCTTGGTATGTGCTTGTTATATGCTTGCTATAATCATCAACTGTATAATAATATCATGGTGCTTGCTATGTACAGCCACAATCAAATATATACCGACACTTTCCTTCCATCGTGCAAATAAATCAGTATCATATCAAAATATAACCATACAACACCTTACGTCAACTCAACCCCCTCAATTATTATTATGAGGTGCTGTAAAATCATACACGTGTTGTTCTTTATTACAGAGATATTTACTATGATAGAAGGAAAGTGTCAGTGGTTATTTGATTGTGGCTGTACAGTCGGCTAAAAAAGTTTCGTTACCACCCCTACGTTAATTTTAACATGGGTAAGCCCGGTAGGGTTGGTACTCCGCCGACATGCAGCTGTGACTCGTGTCATCCGGGACATGCTGGACGGGAATCGTCATTGCCCTGGCAGTGTCAACTGTTTTATATCAAAAGATTAGCTGATTTTAAATTAAATTTTGAGTGTTGAAGAACTCTTACCATTTAACTATTCATTTTTAAACATAAGGAAATGCGTTTGAGTACTTTAGAACAAGAATAACTTTGAAATACCCAGAAAAAATACCACTGGCTGAAAGAACGTCACTCCTACTTGGCTGCCCATGACACACTGAGGGGCAGTGGCCTGGGGCACGGACTTATTATGGAGGCCGGGGGGTGGCGGAGGTACGACACTCACCAGTCAGGCGTACCAGCATTACATCACACTGTTTTAGGGATGGTAACGAAACTTTTTTTGCCGACTTTACATGTTATATGCTTGCTATAATCATCAACTGTAAAATAATACCCTGGTGCTTGCTATGTACTTGCTCACCTGTATATACTGCAGTGCTTGTTGGAATGACTTGAGTACAAATGCTGTGAGCCAGGTGGAGCCAGAATCATCAGCATTACCAAAGGCACTGTAAGAACCATCAGTCCTTCGGTACAATAACTCACGCCGGTACCCTGAGGTTGTAGAAAAAATATTATTACTACCCAACCTAACCAAACCTAACCTAACCAAACCTATTTAGCCCAACCTAACCTAACTTAACCTGACCTAACCTAACCAAACCTAACTTAACCTGGCCAAACCAAACCTAACCTAACCAAACCTACCTACCTAACCTAATTAGCCCAACCAAACCAACCTAACCAAACTAAACTATAATCTAACCCAACCTAACATAACCTGTCCCAGGTTATTATAAAGAGACGGACTGCGAATGTCAAGGGCCCGGGTTCGAATCCACGAGGAAACGTCTGGGATATTTCAGAGGTGAACTGGGGCCAGCTATTCGTCAATTATTCAGGCTACGCCGACACGTCAAAAATATACCCCCTACAACGTCGTCAACTCACAACATAGAAGATGCCCGACTATATTCCAAGATGCTGTGAGTGACGATGTAGCTGCTCTCACCTGACCCAACCAATCCTAACCTAACCTAACCTACCAAACCAAACTTACCTGACTCAACCAAACCTAACCCAACCTTACAAAACCACACTAACCTAACCCAACGTTACAAAACCAAACTAAACTAATTTAACCCAACCAAGCCTAACAAAACCAAACAAACCTAATCCAACCAAATCTAACAAAACCAATTTAACCTGACAAAACCAAACTAACCTAATCCAACCACACCTGACCCAATCAAACCCAACCTAACCACACTAGCCTAATCTATCCCAACCTAACCTAACCAAACCAACCTATCCTAAACTAACCTATCCCAGCCAAACCCAACCTAACCAAACTAACCTAATCCAACCTAACCCAACCAAACCAACCTATCCTAAACTAACCTATCCCAACCAAACCAAACCAAACCTAAAAAAATCTAGCCTAAACTAACCTATCCCAACCAAACCCAACCTAACCTAATCAAACTAACGTAACCCAAAGCAGACCCAACACAACCTAACCCAACGAAACCTAACCCAACCAAACCAAATGTAACCCAAAGCAGACCCAACCTAACCTAACCTAAACAAACTAACGTAACCCAAATTAGACTCAACCTAACCTAACCTAAACAAACTAACGTAACCCAAAGTAGACCCAACCTAACCTAACCTAAACAAACTAACGTAACCCAAAGTAGACCCAACCTAACCTAACCTAAACAAACTAACGTAACCCAAAGTAGACCCAACCTAACCTAACCCAAGCCAGACATCACACGTTTGGCAATACATCTCCCACCGGTATATGAGGTTGGGGGAAATGTGTAAGAATTTGGAAGAAACTGGAAAATATTTATCTAACATTTCATCAAACATTTCTAACATTTTATAAAAAAAATTCTGACATTTTATCACACATTGCTAACCTAACTTAATCATCACTCCTTTGGTTCAACAGCAGCAGTGAACAGCTCTCGCCAGTGTGTGTGTGACTGTGTGTGTGTGTGTTGGAGTTAGGTGGATTATATTATTTGTACCCTTTGGCAAGATCACCACTTTCTGACAAAACTAACATGACATCGCTAACTATACGTGATTGTAAACAATAATTCATAAAGACTGAGGCCATAACCTGTAAAATGGTGGCCATAACCTGTATATTAGTGGCCATAACCTGTATATTAGTGGCCATAACCTGTATATTAGTGGCCATAACCTGTATATTAGTGGCCATAACCTGTATATTAGTGGCCATAACCTGTATATTAGTGGCCATAACCTGTATATTAGTGGCCATAACCTGTATATAAGTGGCCATAACCTGTATATTATTAGTGGCCATAACCTGTATATTAGTGGCCATAACCTGTATATTAGTGGCCATAACCTTTAATTTAGTG
The DNA here is from genome assembly GCA_033782935.1 of Petrolisthes cinctipes. Lineage (NCBI taxonomy): Eukaryota > Metazoa > Arthropoda > Malacostraca > Decapoda > Porcellanidae > Petrolisthes > Petrolisthes cinctipes. Next base: position 248,188 of record JAWQEG010000148.1, read on the forward strand.
GCCATAACCTGTATATTAGTGGCCATAACCTGTATATTAGTGGCCATAACCTGTATATAAGTGGTCATAACCTGTATATTATTAGTGGCCATAACCTGTATATTAGTGGCCATAACCTGTATATTATTGGCCATAACCTGTATATTAGTGGCCCTCATCAGTGGTCATAACTTGTGTCGTGTGTATATCTATCATACCTTCCTGCTATGACTATACGTATAGGAAAAAAGTTATTGAGAGGTGGGACAATAAGTACAAAAGGGTAACAGATGAAAAAAAGGGACAGTTGAAGAGATGAAAGCCCCTTTTAGTGTCCTTTTCCGATAAGCAGGGAGGTATTCGTAGCCGTAATTTGACCGTAGGATGAAGGAAGGCTGGATAAAACCTTAATTGATATGACGGAAGGTTGAAGGAAGCCTTTATTAAATGGACAGTAGGATGAATAAAAGCTGTAGGATGAAGGAAATGACTCACCAGCATTCATAAAGTTGAGTAGCTTAGTGCGTGTTTCTGAAATATTCTGCTTTGTTGTGTCAAGATAACGTAGGATGAAGATGTTGGGGGCAAAGTTGATCATATTCTGTTCACCACAACCATAAGGCATTCGAATCAAGTTACCCAAGTTCTGAAATATAGTTATATAGTTGTAATTCTAAGAACAACAAAAATATGGCAAAACAACATTACTAACAATTCGTTGAGCTGCGAGTTAGCAGACACAGAGGGGCCGGTGTGGAAACTTATCTTGTTACGACTCTCTACCCAGTATCGGCTGTGGCTTTGCACCACCCCTTGCTCATGGATTTTCAGCCTTGACCGTACAGGGTGTACCACGAGTTTCTGCCAATATATTTTAAAAATTATTTGGCCCGGTAAAGTTAAAAATAAATGAAAGACAAAGGTTCGACTTTTTAATAATGGTTGTTTTTATACAGACACTCGTGTGAGTGTCAGCAGGAAGGGAGGGATACTAACCTCTAGTGAGAGTGTCAGCAGGAAGGGAGGGATACTAACCTCTAGTGTGAGTGTCAGCAGGAAGGGAGGGATACTAACCTCTAGTGTGAGTGTCAGCAGGAAGGGAGGGCTACTAACCTCTAGTGTGAGTGTCAGCAGGAAGGGAGGGATACTAACCTCTAGTGTGAGTGTCAGCAGGAAGGGAGGGCTACTAACCTCTAGTGTGAGTGTCAGCAGGAAGGGAGGGCTACTAACCTCTAGTGTGAGTGTCAGCAGGAAGGGAGGGCTACTAACCTCTAGTGTGAGTGTCAGCAGGAAGGGAGGGCTACTAACCTCTAGTGAGAGTGTCAGCAGGAAGGGAGGGATACTAACCTCTAGTGTGAGTGTCAGCAGGAAGGGAGGGCTACTAACCTCTAGTGTGAGTGTCAACAGGTCACCTACAGCTGTGACCCATCCCCTGGCTGACCCCTCCACCAACACTGACGGTAAGGTGAGTTGCCAAGCCTCTAGGGAGTCCTCACCAGTCTCAAAGTCTGTACATGGTAAATGTAAGTGGTACACAGTGAGGAACGATAGTGACGAGTATCAATGAGGAATAGGAGTGAGGAATGGCAGTGAGGAATATCAATGAGAAATAGGAGTGAGGAATATGAGTAAGGAGTGACAGTGAGGAATATCAATGAGGAATATGAGTGAGAAATAGGAGTGAGGCATGACAGTGAAGAATATGAGTGAGGAATATCAATGAGGAATATGAGTGAGGAATGACAGTGACGAGTATCAGTGAGGAATAGGAGCGAGGAATGACAGTGAGGAATATCAATGAGGAATAGGAGCGAGGAATGGCAGCGAAGAATATGAGTGAGGAATGATAGTGATGAATAAGTGGAATATTAATGAGGAATGACAGTGAGGAGTATGAATAAGGAATATGTGTGAGAAATGACAGTGAGGAATATGAGTGAGGAATGACAGTGAAGAATACGCGTAAGGAATATAAATGAGGAATGACAATGAGGAATATGAGTGAGGAATGACAATGAAGAATATGAGTGAGGAATGACAGTGAGGTATAAGCATTTAGAATAAGTGGAATGACAGTGAGGAATAAGTTGGAATGACAGTGAGGAATAAGAGGAATGACAGTGAGGAATAAGTGGAATGACAGTGAGGAATAAGTTGGAATGACAGTGAGGAATAAGTTGGAATGACAGTGAGGAATAAGTTGGAATGACAGTGAGGAATAAGTTGGAATGAGTGAGGAATAAGTTGGAATGACAGTGAGGAATAAGTGGAATGACAGTGAGGAATAACAGTGAGGAATAAGAGGAATGACATGGATGAGATTGAGGAATGAGAGAGATGAGAACTATGGTGGCTTGGAGGGCTACTAATTCCTCCAAACTATGCCAGGAAACAGATCACCTCAATGTTACTAATAGATGTTGTTTCCTGGAATATTTTGGAGGATTTAGTAGCCCTCCTATATAAGGGAATACCCTTAAAGGTAATGTAGAGGGCTGCTGAATCTTCCAAACTTCTGTATATCACATAACAACAGATTCACTCCTAAATAACATTGAAATATTACCTTTCCTGGCATAATTTGAAGGAATCAGGAACCCTATAATTTACCATCATGATATAATAAGATATTTTCCCCTTAACTATATATTACCCATCTTTTACTATATAATATCACACATAATGTTGAACTCGGCTTGTTAAGACTATGGCTTGGGCTTGGGTTGGCTTAGGAGTCTTTCACACAAAGTGGGTGATACTCGTGTCCTCATTTATGCACCCAAGGCCAATACATATAAATTATAGTTGCATACTTGCAGAAAAATTAACAGGAAACAAATGAAAATACATAAGAGCTTGGGACATTCTATATAAGCATTTTATCATGACACACATGAGATTCTTTTTTGTAAAATAAGTTTGTTTTGGCTTGTAGTCCGAAAGTAATACATTTGTAAATTCAAACATTCATAAACTTAGTTAAACATAAAGTAATGTGTGTCTATATCCACCAGTATATATTAAATATAAAAGTAAATATGTTCAGTAAGGAGTAGACGCTAAGACAGACAGGCAGACTCGCCACAGAGCGGGTCACCCTTGTAAGTATACAGCAGCAGTATGAAATAAATATAATGGTAAATATGTTCAGTAAGGGGTAGACTCTAAGATAGACAGGCAGACTCACCAACAGAGCGGGTCACCCTTGTAGGTATACAGCAGCAGGCCTGTAATGCTATATTTAATTTTATCTGCTTCTGGTAATTTCTCCTGCTTTCTATAATGTGTGCCCTTACGTGACCTTTCCCACGGAAGTGGTCTCTTTGGCACTAGTGATATTAACATATGCAACCATACTTAAAAAAGGAAATATAATGAAAAAATATGCACAACCAATCACACTATAATCCAACGTGTGAAAAAATGCATTACATAATAACTATATAACACTTGTGCACGGATTCAGTACAGCATTTCGCCCGCGTCTACATTAAAAGTTCCGTCATTAATTTTAGTGGGTCCGTACATAAACACAGGCGCTGGTATCTTCCACGATGTGTGAAAAAGGCCTTTGGCTTCATTACCCTGTAAGGCCTTTGGCTTCATTACTCTGTAAGGCCTTTGGCTTCATAGCTTAATAGGCTTCATATATATGTTTGATGACATTATATGGCTTCGGCCCTATGTCTGTATAATTTGAACCCACAAAATAGTAACATATAAAACAATAGCCCATAATATATTAACACACAAAATAATAACTTATCAAAAAATAATCCGAATAATAGTAACACACAAAAAAATCCCACAAAATATTCACCAATAGATTATTGTCACGAGTCGATGCTCGTGCATGAAAATAAATAATCAGACGAAGTTGATTATTCACTGGTTATTTGGCATGTTTTAGTTAGCTTGTCTGTATCCACATAGATACCAGTAGTAGTTTGAAATAGACATTGGAAAGGCCCTTTGTGAGTGGAATGTGAAATAGCGAATAACCAACTGTTTAACTCGTCCGTACCGCTCTCGTATATTATTCCCGAAAGATTTAATTAATCGAACGAAGTTGATTTCCTCGAATTACGTTACATTATCATGAAGTGGGTAATTATGGAAAATATATACATCATGATCCTGAATTCCACCGACAAATTTTAGGAATATATCCTCCATCGAAAAACATACCCAAAGTATTCTATAATGAAATGTGAAATTATTATTTTTTTGTAAACGTGTGGTAGCCCAAGTCAGTAGTACACTTTGCTATCAGCCGAACACCGCTGCCCCAACACTTGTGGCCCGGTGTTCGGCTGGCAGCAAAGTGCAATGACTTGGGTTACCACACGTTTACAAAAAAACAATAATTTCACATTTCACTATAGAATATTGTGGGTTTGTTTCTCGATGGAGGATATATTCCTAAAGTTTGTCGGTGGAATTCAGGAACATGCTGTATATTTCGTAAATTTAAATTGCATTTATAACAATGGTGTATTGCAGCTAGGATGTAAAGTTAGGATGAGCGGTAGGGTTTCGACATAATGACGTCATTGGAAACCAATCACGCTCCCGTAAATTGAAAGTTTTCTAACCAATGGCAAAGCAGGGGATGTTTGAACGTGCCACAGAGGGAGGTAGGCCACCCGCACAGTCCCACACAATACAGTGTACAGCTGTGACGGAAGTAATAATCAAATGGTGAATATTTCCTCGGTATCATTACCAGGATATTCTAAAACCATTGTGGACTATTCCTAGCTGGTTGTATCGACAACTCGCTGGCCAGGTAATTGCGAGTGAGAGGGAGTGGGGCCGGTTTGTTACCAAGCTGGCAGGTCTGTATTCAAGACTATGTGATGAACGTCGTTAAGGTAAGATTAATTACGAGTGGTATAGGCGTGCAGCTATTGAAAATTGGCAGCTGGTGAAGAAAATATCTTTGCTAGTCGAAGTAACGATCTAGCGAGATATAACGAACGAGTGTTGCTTGATTTGAAATTATCGAGTTAACGTAATTGTGTAGAAAAGGTCCTGAAATAGCACCTGAATTAATTACAGTGTTAGTTTTGTCTAATTTTTGTATAATAATGTAAGGTTAGGAATTCGTAAGCAAAACCGTTACAAAGGAAATCCGTTACCAAAGAAGTACCGTATATCCATCCTTACGTTAATAAGCTAGCTAGCTCAGTAATTATGTGTGTGTGAGTGTGTGCGTGTGGATAAATTATTATTGTAATTGTTAAAAATTACTTATTGTTGGTCTGACTGAGAATAAAATATAGTAAAGTATGAAACTGGTAAGAACTACAATAATGCATATAAGAGATTGAAATGATCTCCAAACTAAGCGAAAACTCGACCAACAACGTCCACGTCTGTTTGAACTTGTCTGCGTAAGTGAGTAAAGTAGAATAATACTACAGTAATAACTATTATATTCCCCCCCTCTCATTACAAATATCAACCCAGGAATTCTTACCTATAGAACAGAGATACTTGGACCAGCTATTCTCCAGCAAAAATCCTTCCGCCTCAACTTTAATAGTCTTGATCAATGCATCTCTGCAATAAAATAAAACTTTATTGAACAAACACCATTACACCTCTCTCGCTCTCTCTTTCTCCACAGTTTAATAGGCTTGATCAAAGCATCTCTGAATATATATATATATATATATATATATGAAGAGGTCACAAATATACTTTCATAAGAGAACATAACACTGAAAGAAAAAAGAGAAAATACATTAAAGAATATAGTGAATAAATACTAAACTTGCCATCACTTGTAACGAAACCTGTATAAGAGAAAAGTTCCAGCCCATATAGGCTGTACCCTTAATATATATATATATATATATATATATAATCTGTTTCTACCTTATCTGTGGTGGAGTAGTCTGGTCACCACCACACCCAGGCTGACTGGCTTGATCCACGGTAGCTACCACGGAGATATTCACGTCAGCAATCTCTGAGGGTTTTATCCTGACTGTCAGCACTTTCTTGTCATTGGGGGGCACACAGGCACTCCTCTTCCCTCCCTCCCCTTCCTGCGGTGCCTCCTCCAGGATTTCGTACTGAGGGCTTGGTTCCAGGGTGAGGGAGACCTGTGTAGGTCAAAAGTTAAATAAATTGATCCATGTAATTAACGACAGGCATATTGACTGACAGGAAAAGAAATTAGAGTAAAGGGAATTTGAGTAGAGTTAAGATAATTAGACAAAGTAATTAGATTAAACAATCATCTTGCCGGCGTTTGTTAGGTTAGGTCAGGGTTAGAAAACCATATTACCGGCAGACGGACATTTTGACAGGTAAATTAGCTCCTCGTTCATGTTGGCGGGGGGGGGGGGGGGAGTGTGAGGTTAGGTTATATTAATTTAGTTATTAAAAAACTAATACACTATCTTCAGTATCATCTTACCGGCAGTGGTTGGTCCAGATAATTAAAGATGGACATTTTGACAGGTAGGATCTCGCCTTGTTTCATTTTGGGTGGCAATGTGAGATCGACAAAGAAGGGGGTGAAGGCGGTGAGGGCACTCTTGGCAGACAGACCGATGCCCTTCTGAGGGTGAGCGCACACTGCCTTACCCACCCACTGAGTGATGGTGTCGGGTACTGTGACTGTCTGTTCATTCACTCCAGAGGCTCTAACGCAAACATAGAGGGAATTGTAAGAGTACGTTGTGTTGGGTTGGGGTAGTAATATTAGAGAGACAGACAGGCAGAAAAACACGAACAGATAAAAAGACAGACAGAGAAATAAACTGACATCAATAGATAGCTAAATAGGTGACAGATAGACAGAAAAATGGATTGGGTTACGTTACATTATGTTACGTTAGGCAAGTGACATTAATCACAGCCACTGACACATTGTAAGTAGAGAAAAGGTTAGAAATAAGTAGAATGAAAGGAGAGACAACAAACACGAAGTGCACAGAAGGAAAGGAGGGACATTTAAATAAGAACTGAAAGGGAATGGATGGGGTTAGAAAAACAGATAAATTGTTAGAAATAGTTATGCTTAGTGTTACTGATTCCAAAGAACTTGTTAAAAACCCTTTATAATTCTGGCACAGTCGAAACATTCGTAGTCATTTCCAATATCAAAATGTTTTTCATAAACAACCCCAAGCCTCTGCTAACATCTGAGTAATGTTACTCTAGGTTCCGATGTCACATTTTCGAAAAATGGAATTCTAACTTGGAACAGGAAAAACAAAACTTTTCTTTTTGTAGTTATAGATCATCTCAGGTCATCACCACCAAATCCCACGGCCAAGTATCTGGAAAGTTAGTCCTTTGAGCAGTGACAGGTGTATGAGGAGGAGGAGGAGATACCTTCTCCTTTCTTGTCAGCACTTCCTCCTCCTACCTCTGCCTCTCTTCCTCTCTCTCTCTCGAACGTTGAAACCCAAACCAAAATAAAAGATCAACTCACGGTATCACCACCAAATCCCACAGCCAAGCCTCTGGGAAGTTAGTCCTTGGAGCAGAGTCAGGTTCTACACTTTCCTTGTTAGAACTTCCTCTTAAAGGTGGTCCTAGCTGAAGTCGATTTAGTCCGAACCCAGACCCACCGAAGGAACTGTGGGAGGCGCCATAGGAACCGGAACCGGGACTTATGCTGAATTGGGAACCTGAAGTGATGTTGATATGGTAGTCAAAATCTGAGGTGGGTACAGGTGTGTTTAGGGTGATAAATAGGAGCCAACCACGGTATATGGTACAGTACATTTACCGTCCTGCTCACTTATGTATTGATGATTCTTTAGGTAACTAGAAGACACCCTCGCCTACCTACAACACTCACAGATACATCTTCAATACTCCATACACATCACCACTACCCAACACTTACCACACAATCATCTCTGTAACATATTTACTATACCAGCTACATCACTTTTACCCCTACTTAACACATCTTCAATACCCCCTACTCATCACCACTACCCAACACTTACTGTACCACACCATGAACTCCGCCACACCTTAACTATACCCTTTACATAACACACATGCATCCACACACTTAATACGAAACATCGGAGTGGTTAGTAGTATAATCTTCACGTGGTCCTCATACATACAACTATAATTATATACTCACAAAACATGCATAGAACTCTATAATTATATACTCAGATACATATATACAACTCTATAATTATATACTCACAGATACATACAACTCTATAATTATATACTCAGATACATATATACAACTCTATAATTATATACTCACAGATACATACAACTCTATAATTATATACTCACAGATACATACATACAACTCTATAATTATATACTCAGATACATACAACTCTATAATTATATACTCACAGATACATACAACTCTATAATTATATACTCACAGATACATACATACAACTCTATAATTATATACTCACAAACATGCATACAACTCTATAATTATACAAGCATGTTCAAGATCTACTAAACATGCTAGCCCCTGCGGGGGGCAAGAGGCCTTCGACCTCTTCGTTAGCCGCCCTTGCGAGTGGGAGGCCTCCGGCCATCCCATTGTCGTCACTCTCCTGTGGAGAGTTGGATGCCTGCGGCCTCCCAACGTAGGGCGGCTGGTCCCTCTTGTCGAAGGGAGTATAATCATTAGATTCGGGATCAAATTTCACCCATAAACTGATTTAATTTAATTAAATTCTGACTTGCAAATTTGACCTCATATGACCTCACATAACCCCACCTATGTGTGGGCTGGGGTCAATTATAACAGAACAATTATAACAGGACAATCATAACAGGAAAATCAGTTCAGGACAATCATAACAATAATCAGGACAAGACAATCATAACAGGACAATCAGGAAAGGACAATCATAACAAGACAATCATCGCACCAAATATCGGGACAGGACTATCAGAAGAGACTAATCAGAACAGGGCAATAAAAACATGCCACCTTATTACAGTACAATGAGGACATGTCAATCAGAATAGGACAATCAGAACACCACAATCACCACACTCAGGCCAGGACAATCAAATCACGATAATTAAGTTCAGGACAATAAAAATACTACAATCAGGACATAACAATCAGAATACCTCAACAATCAAAATACTACAACAGTCCGAATACCACAACAATCAGAATACTACAACAATCAGAATACTACAATCAGAACCTGTATCTTCCCTGTCACAAGGTCTTGTTTTAATGGTGTAGTCAGTGAAGGCGTGAACACCAGCATCCTGGAAAAAATATAACATAAAGAAAATTCAGTAATAATAATAATAATAATAACAATATCAAAAATAATAATCACAATAATAGTAATAATATTCATTTTAGAAATAATATTAATAATAAAAGCAATTGAAATAATAGAAATAATAAATATATATAATAATAATAATAATAATGACGTGTAATCATAACTCTGGAGTAACCGATTGCTCCAAACTATACCAAGCAACAAGAGGCCACCAATATTATCGTTTATCTGGTGTTGTTTCGTGGGACTGTATGGAGAATTCATTAGTCATCTAATATACCAAAAAGACCCATCGTACACACTACCCAGTCATCGTACCGGTACTACACCATCGTCAACACCACACACATTCTTACATACAATGACGTGGTTCAGGTACACACTACCCAGCCATCGTACCAGTACTACACCATCGTACCGGTACTACACCATCATCAACACCACACACATTCCTACATACTGTTCCTATATACCAAATCATGGTGTTTACTTACATCAAACATTGTCAGGGCATCAACATAGTCACTGGAGTACTTGTATCTATTGTAATAATAATCTGGAAAGTAAACACATTAATAATAATAATAATAATAATAATAATAATAATAATAATAATGTTATTACAAAAAATATTAAGTATTAAGTAACACAAATTAACTTATATACAAAAACAACTAGACTACAAAACTAAATATAATATAATACAAAACAAAGTTACATACATTTTTTAAACTACAAAATTAACATATGTAACATCAAATAAAAATGTCTAAATACAGAAAATAATATTAAATCTTACATAATAAAAAATCACAAAATTCTCTTGATTCTCAGAATAATGTCATTGGGTGAGTTAATAATTTTTCATATATATATATATATATATATATATATATATATATATATATATATATATATATATATATATATATATATATATATATATATATATATGTGTGTGTGTGTATTGCTCCTATTAATTTGACTCACAATATCAATTTCTGTGTGTATGTGTGTGTGTGTTGCTTTGCTTCACAATAACTATGTTCTGTGTGTCGGTACAATACCTTGAGGCTGGGATGCTTGTTGTTTGGCTTTACAATACCTCTCATCATTCCTTTTTCTGTTCGTGTCGCGGTTAATTTTGAATGTGTTTATAAGGCTGAACAGTTTGTCAAGGTTTATTGGATCTGGATCAACTGCTAACAATTCGGAACTTTTATCAACAACACCTGAAAGATACACAAGATACTATAATTAAGGGTATAGTACAGTATTGGTAAACATGTAGCAAATAAATTCTCCAAACTATTCTAAGCAAAAGGACATTATAAATAATATAATTTCTGTTCATGTGATCCTGTTTCGTGGCATAATTTGGAAAGATTAAGGAGCTCCAACTTACCACAAGAGTATGACCCTTTTAAATTGTTATGCGAGCCTGAATTATTATTGATTTGTTAGTATTGCTATCCTTTTAAGTGACTGTGGCTGTGAGTGTGGTAGCGGAGGCTTGCTTCCGGCAGTGCTGTGTCCGCTGATAGCTCATCTATTTCACTCCATTTTCTTTGTGTATTTTTGTCAAAAGGTCGAGAACGTCGTGGCCTGTTATGTTTTCTAGATTCGTACGCATCCCCCCCCCCCTCTTGCAGGTGGCGGTGGGGGAAGTTGTCCGTTTTCGTCTCTAGTAACTTCCACTAGTTGTTGATATGGGAGCGTGTGCGTGATGTGTGTCTAAGTCTGCGTTAACGGAACAGTTCGAAGACGTGCCTATGACTTTGTTGAAACACGCTCGCTTCTCTTTGTTGAGCCGACTGTATATAAGCGCGGGGGTAGAGCTTGTGAAGCAGATGCCTGAAGAGACTGGGACAGCAAACAGTTTGTGTTTTGTAAGTGAGTGAGTGTGGTAATATTCGGGACGAGACACGCAGACGTATTTGATAAGTATAATTGTGTTTACTTCTACATTCTTCTCACAGTGAAATAGGGTCACTCTCTTATAAATTGCTATTGCTATTATTACTATTATTATATATATTTGTGCATTGATATTTCTATTATTATATTATTACATGTATGTTGTGATGCATTGATGTTCTATTATCATATATGCCAGTGATGTGCTAACGTACTATTATTATTGAGTGATTATTGCAAGTGCATTATTTAATCTGGGAACTCTGTCTCATGTACTGTCATAGTTGGGAATCCTGATTTCATTTATTAATTCTTTCAGTGTTAATTGTTTGTCTTTGTGTTCGTTCATATTGTCAATATATTATAGAAAGTCAGAGTAGTTTCTCTATCATTTTTATTCATTGTACCCGAACCTGGGTATATGTTTGGACGATCTCTTTAGGGTTGTGTTATCATTCTTTCATATAGGCTGGGTTTGTACTTTTACTTACAATTCATAACTTTAACAGTCAGATACTTGCCACCCAGTGCTACTTTATTCTGTTGATAGCTAACGTCGGGGTAAGTCTAGTCTAGTGACTAGTACAGTACCGTATCTCCACCCTCCACACGTAACATATAAATTGGCGACCTCGACAGGATTTCCTATTTTTGCCGAACTGAGACTGGTGTTCTATCATTGCATTACTGTTGTATTTTTCTTGTATTGCATTTTTCCATTTTTTGTGTACATTTGCCTAATAGTTAGTGAGCAATGGAGACTCAGGGTGTGGCTAGTGAGAAGGGTGCTCCACTTCATATTATCTCTGAGCAGGATGCTGCAGAGTTTATTAATTCAAGTCCTAATCCCGAGAGAGTAAGAGCACTGAGGAGAAAGGAATTATTAATTGTTGCACAGAAGTTGGACCTTGCCATTGAAAGTTCCAACGCATTTCCACTAGCTAACCTGATTTGCCACCATCTATGCGGCACTGAATTGTATGATTTTGTTGAGAGGAAGGATGATGCTTCTGTCGTAAGTGACTGGTCTGCACCTACTGATTTGCTTGAAGCCACTATAGTTCAGAATAACCAATCTGGGAATGACCAAGCTGCGCTTGACCATGAGTTCCGAATGTTACAACTTAAGCTGCAAAAGGAGTTTGAGAGAGAGGAAAGGAGAGCTCAGATGGAGCTTGAGCAAAGGAAACTGGAGTTGGAGTTGGAGAAATATAAAGTGGACAATGAGCCACGACGACCGGTTGCGTCGGGGGTGTCATCAGAACAGCACAGGTTGGTCCCTAAGTTTGATGAGGACCATGTTGCTGAATTTTTCCAGAGGTTTGAGAAGGTAGCAGAGGGTAGTGGGTGGCCGAAGGAACGATGGTCAACGCTGGCACAGTCAGTCTTTTGTGGTAAAGCTTTACGAGCATTTGATGCTCTCAGTTTTGAGGAATCTTTGGATTATGAGAGTTTAAAGTCTGCTGTACTGAGGACGTATGAATTAAGACCAGAAGCTTACAGACAGAAGTACCGTAATAGTAAGAAACGCCCTAATGAGACATGGATTGAATTTAGGAAATATCAGAGTGACCTATTTCGAGCATGGATAAGAAGTGAGAAAGTAGAAGATAATTATTGTAGGTTGGAGGAGATGGTTAAGTTGGAGCAACTTCTGAGCCAGATGGAGCCAGATTTGCAGATATTTATAAGTGATAAGAGAGTAAAGATAGCTGAGGAAGCTGCAGTTTATGCTGATGATTACGTTTTAGTCAGGAAGCAATTTAAAGCCAGAGACAAAGGGCACAATAGACCCCCTCCAACCACCAATAATAAAACTCATGATAGCGATGTCTCCCCGAATTCCAAAAGCACTCATGTCACTAGTCCCAGTCCCCCAGGTATCTCACACGCACAAACACCTACACGCACCCCACACAAACCTTGGACACGAACTCTCACATGTACATATTGCCACAAAACAGGGCATACTGTAGACAGATGTTGGAGAAAGGCAGGAGTTGTTAGGCCAACTAATTTTGTTTCTTGTGACAGAGCTATTGTCACAGTTTCTGAGCCCCGAAAGGATAGTAGGGATAACTCTGTTTTACCCACTTCTAAAGATAGAGTTCTTTCAGAAGGAGGGAAGGGTGCAGTGGATGCTGTTCCCATGTCTGACGTTACAGGAGCAGTTGTCCAGTCGGTAGCTACGGATACTACGGCTGAGGATTGTTATGCTCCGTATTGGTCTGATGGGTTGGTCAAACTGGGGGAATCCCAGTAACCTGTTAAGATACTCCGAGACACTGGTTCTACAATTACTCTGTGGGTAAGACCGAAACATGTTGAGGTGGGTTCCAAAAATTTTGTTTTGCTCAGGGGAGTTGGAGGCTCCCTGACAGTTCCTTTGGTGGTGTAGGGTGAGTTGTGATGTATTTAAGGGGACGGCACAGGTTGGGGTGGTGGAGTCATTGCCCGAGCCCGATGTGGACCTGATACTGGGGAATGATTTGGTTAGGGGTGAGGAAGTAAGTGCCCCAGTAATAACCAAGGATCCTGTACCTGCTGAAGTTGTGGAGGAAGAGGACCAGATGAACTTCCCCGTATGTGCCGTGACCCGATCGATGTCAAGGGTGGAGGAGAGCCGGCGTGTGGAGGCAGCCGAGGCAGTTTTAACTCCTTCCGACCCACTGGTGGAGGGCGTCGACGGCGATGGAGAATCACCGGACGACCTTTCTTTAACCAATCTTTTTTCAGACACCTCTAGTGAGCAGTTGTCTTTAGAGTGTGTCGATGTTGATAAATTTAAGAATTTGCAAGGTAGTGACCCAGGTATCCAAGAGTTAAGGAGCCTGGCAGTTGAAAATGTGGGGGAAGAGAAGGGATCATGTTTATATGAGAAGGATGGAGATTTGTACAGGAGGTGGAGACCTCCTCATACTAGTGTGGATGAGGGATTGAGGGATGTACACCAGCTAGTTGTGCCGAGTGTGTGCAGGCAGGAACTAATTAGGCTAGCTCATGATATTCCATTTGCTGCCCACCTAGGAGTAAGGAAGACACTTGAACGGCTTAGGGCAGAATTTTACTGGCCTGCCATGAGGGCTGATGTGTACCAGCATGTGAGGAGTTGTCATACATGTCAGGTTGTGGGACGGCCTAACCAGAAACCATCTAAGTCTCCCCTAATTCCCATCCCTGCTATTGGGCCACCTTTCTCAAAGTTAATCATAGACATAGTGGGTCCACTTCCTACCACTTCTACTGGATTTCAGTACCTTCTTACCATATTGGACCCTTGTACTAGGTACCCTGAGGCAATTCCCCTCAGAACTATGAATGCTAAGGCTGTTGTGAAAGCATTGTTGGGGTTTTGTACAAAGTTTGGGTTACCTAAGGAGATACAGTCTGATAGGGGTTCTAACTTTTTGTCTAACTTGTTCCAGCAGACTTTGGAAGAGTTGGAGTTAAACATGTCAGAAGCAGTGTTTACCATCCAGAGTCCCAGGGTGCCTTAGGGAGATACCACCAGACCCTGAAGAATATGATGCGAAAATACTGCTTGGAACACACCAAGGATTGGGACAAGGGTGTTCCTTTCCTACTGTTTGCAACGAGGGAAGTACCGCAGGAGAGCCTGGGTTTCTCTCCGAATGAGCTTGTCTTTGCACACCATGTCAGAGGTCCTTTGAGCATCGTCAAGGAGGCATGGAGTAGTGACGTCGACACCAGCAAGAACCTTCTACAATACGTCCTGGAGTTCAAGACCCATCTGAGTGACACTAGAGAAGAGGCGAAGAAGAATCTTGAGGAAGCCCAAGGGAAGATGAAACAGTGGTATGATCGGAAGGCCAGATGGAGGGAGTTCCAAGTTGGTGATGAAGTGTTGGTGCTACTGCCACTTCAAGGTCAACCCCTGGCTGCCAAGTTTCAAGGTCTGTACGTGGTAGAGAAGAGGCTGGGTGAGACTGACTACCTTGTAAAGACGCCTGACAGGCGGAGGTCTCATCAGTTGTGCCATGTAAATATGTTAAAGTCGTACTACCGCCCTTTGAAGACTCCAGTGACGACACAGCATGTTGTGGCTGTGGAAGAAGAAGATGATGATGTGGCAGAGGTAACCTGTGAATTTCAAGAGTGTAGTTGGGTGGGCAACGAGGAAGCAGAGACGACTCTTCGGGACAAGGTGTCGCATTTACCTCCAGAGCAAGTGGCGCAGTTGTGGAAGTTGATGTTGACCTACGGCAAGGTGTTCGCCAGTGTTCCTGGAAGAACTGACTGGACTCAATACGACGTGGACATGGGCGAGGCTACGCCAGTTAAGCTGCCGCCCTACCGAATCAGCCCACGCCATATCGAAGTGCTGCGGAAGGAGCTGAAGTATATGTTGGACCACAACTTGATAACACCGTGTGCAAGTGCTTGGAGTTCCCCTGTGACATTGCAGCCTAAGCCTGATGGTTCTGCTAGGTTCTGCATCAACTACAGGAGAGTGAACGCCTTGACGAAGACTGACACGTACCCGTTGCCACGCCTAGAGGACTGCATTGACCATGTGAGATCCTCCCGTTTTATTACCAAGATCGACCTGAAGCAGGGATTTTGGCAAGTACCTCTGACAGACCGAGCAAAGAAGATCTCATGCTTTGTGGCCGATGGGCAAACATACCAGTGTAACGTGATGCCGTACGGTATGAAGAATGCACCAGCCACCTTCCAACGGCTCATGAATGCTGTGACTGGCGGTATCAAGAATTGTGTTGTGTACATCGACGACGTCGTGGTCTACACTGACACCTGGGACCACCACCTCCAAGTGCTGCAGCAGTTACTGTCTTGCCTACAGGATGCCAACCTAGTCGTCAACGTCAAGAAGTGCGACTTTGTGTGTGCCCGTGTGCAGTACCTAGGGTATGTGGTAGGACATGGTCTGGTCTGCCCGCCTAGCTCGAAGGTGGAGGCCATACAAGGTTTCAAGAGGCCTCAGAACAGACGGGAACTCAGACGCTTCTTGGGATGTATCGGGTACTACAGGCGATTCTTGAAAAATTTCGCGACTGTAGTGGCACCCTTGACTGAGTTGCTTAGAAAAGAGGTCAAGTATGAATGGACAAACGAGTGTGAGGAAAGTTTTGAAAGTGCCAAGGACATACTCGTTCACTATCCCGTGATGACCGCACCCAAGTTTGACAAACCATTCGCACTAGCAGTGGACGCTAGCAATGTAGGAGCAGGAGGACGAGCAAGGGGTGGAGCATCCTGTTTCGTATTTCAGTAAAAAGTTCTCCACCAGTCAGAAGAACTACTCAGTTATAGAGAAGGAACTCCTAGCCCTGATCCTCGCCCTGCAACACTTCGCTGTGTATGTACCTGCATTTGGACCAATACTTAGGGTGTACACTGACCACCACCCTCTGAAGTACTTGATCAGTTTGGGGGCCAAGAACCAAAGGCTTACCCGTTGGAGTTTGTTCCTCCAACAGTATCACCTAGACGTACGTCATATAAGAGGTGTAGATAATGTGATAGCAGATTGTCTATCTATAAGTTAAATGTTTTGCTTTTGATTTTTGCATGTTGTGCATAACTTTTGTAAACTAAAGAACGAATTTTCCAGAGGAAAACTCTTTCTTTGGTGGGGGCGTGTTACGCGTGCCTGAATTATTATTGATTTGTTAGTATTGCTATCCTATTAATTAAGTGACTGTGGCTGTGAGTGTGGTAGCGGAGGCTTGCTTCCGGCAGTGCTGTGTCCGAGGATAGCTCATCTATTTCACTCCATTTTCTTTGTGTATTTTTGTCAAAAGGTCGAGAATGTCGTGGCCTGTTATATTTTCTAGATTCGTACACATTCCTCCCCCCCCCCCCCCATCTTGCAAGTGGCAGTGGGGGAAGTTGTCCGTTTTCGTCTCTAGTAACTTCCACTAGTTGTTGATATGGGAGCGTGTGCATGATGTGTGTCTAAGTCTGCGTTAACGGAACAGTTCGAAGACGCGCCTATGACTTTGTTGTAACACGCTCGCTTCTCTTTGTTGAGCCGACTGTATATAAGCGCGGGGGTAGAGCTTGTGAAGCAGATGCCTGAAGAGACTGGGACAGCAAACAGTTTGTGTTTTGTAAGTGAGTGAGTGTGGTAATATTCGGGACGAGACACGCAGACGTATTTGATAAGTATAATTGTGTTTACTTCTACATTCTTCTCACAGTGAAATAGGGTCTCTCTCTTATAAATTGATATTGCTATTATTACTATTATTATATATATTTGTGCATTGATATTTCTATTATTATATTATTACATGTATGTTGTGATGCATTGATGTTCTATTATTATATATGCCAGTGATGTGCTAACGTACTTTTTTTTTTTTTTTTTTTATATGTTCCGACACTGGACATAGGCTTAATCAAGCCCATTTCCGTGGCCCAGGTCAACTGTTACTCACACACACACGTCACTTGAGTGATTATTGCAAGTGCATTATTTAATCTGGGAACTCTGTCTCATGTACTGTCATAGTTGGGAATCCTGATTTCATTTATTAATTCTTTCAGTGTTAATTGTTTGTCTTTGTGTTCGTTCATATTGTCAATATATTATAGAAAGTCAGAGTAGTTTCTCTATCATTTTTATTCATTGTACCCGAACCTGGGTATATGTTTGGACGATCTCTTTAGGGTTGTGTTATCATTCTTTCATATAGGCTGGGTTTGTACTTTTACTTACAATTCATAACTTTAACAGTCAGATACTTGCCACCCAGTGCTACTTTATTCTGTTGATAGCTAACGTCGGGGTAAGTCTAGTTTAGTGACTAGTACAGTACCGTATCTCCACCCTCCGTCCGAAACAAAATATATATAGGAGTACAGTAATTTTAATATGAATATGTTGTTATTAAAGTTGTATTATAATTAAACGGATATTATTATATGCACATCATTTCTCAAAATATTATATTAAAGACAAATTTCGTTATAAAATTCAGAATGGGAGAAGGTGATAGAGAGGTGGGACAAGAAGCACTACTAACTAACCCAGACTGCAGACAGCTTCAGGTAGCGAGGTGAGTGTCAATGTGGCAGGTTGTCCAGGCCGTGTGTTGGGTGTGGACCATTGAAGGTTGACTTGGTGAGGTAAACACTTCTCTACTTTCAGTTCACGGGTGTCGGATACCACCTCACCGTCTGCTCGTATGTACCATATTAACACCTGAAGTAATGAAGGTCCCAATGTAGTAAAGATCCTATTATATGCTGGTAATGAAGGTCCCAATGTAGTAAAGATCCCATTATATACTGGTAATGAAGGTCCCAATGTAGTAAAGATCCCATTATATGCTGGTAATGAAGGTCCCAATGTAGTAAAGACCCCATTATATGCTTGTAATGAAGGTCCCAATGTAGTAAAGACCCCATTGTATATACCATATCAAGACCTGAAGTAATGAAGGTCCCAATGTAGTAAAGACCTCATTCTATGCACCATATCAAGACCTGAAGTAATGAAGGTCCCAATATAGTAAAGACCCCATTATATGCTGGTAGTATGGGTCCCATTGTATGTTGGTAATGAAGTTCCCAATATAGTAAAGACCCCATTATCATATGCTGGTAATGAAGATCCCAATACAGTAGAGACCCCATTGTATGCCGGTAGTAAAGGTCACGTTATAAGTAAAGACCATTATACCACCTTAATGTCTTGGTGTGTGTACCACCTGTAGAAATAAAGACCCCATTATAAAGTTGTAGTAATTACCCCATTATAAAGCTGTAGTAATAACTCCATTATATAGCTATAGTAAATACCCCATTTTATAGCTGTAGTAAAGACCCCATTATATATCTGTAGTAAAGACCCCATTTTGTTACAGGATTCATTATAACTAGACCCCATAACATACCTGTAGTAAAGACCACAGTGAATATCAGTAGTAAAGACTACAGCCAATATCAGTAGTTATAGTCAAAATTTATTGATTCAGAAAGAATATACAGAAAATACAACTTCTCTAGTACTACTTACTCAACTATTTTAATAACTATTATTACATACTAATATACCCACCCATATTACTAACATACTATTATTAGTGGGTAAAATATTAGTATGTTAACACTGCACTGGGGTAAATTTTACCCGAACCCCTCCCTACATAGAATATACAGAAAATACAACTATCTAGTTTCACTTATGGTACTCTTCTATTTTTATACATACTAATATACCCACCTGATTACCCACATACTAATATACCCATATTACTGTGTAAAATCTACTCACTCATATTTGTATGTTACCACTGCACTGGAGTAAATTTTACCCCACTACACTGCCCCACTAGCAACTGAGCACAGAGACACTACCTCTCTCCATTAGAGCTCACAGAACACTGAAGGTACTCAGACGGTTAACGACCTGAGGCGTCAGGCCACTCAGTGAGCATAAAAATAACATGGCATGGGGTAAAATATACCCCACCACCGTGTTCTAGGGTTAAACCTGTACTAAAAACCCCATTTTAACATAATACAACTGATATTATCTTCTAATACATTACAAAAAAATCACGACAATAGACTAACCTGTACTGTGGGTAAATAGTTGTATTGTGTGTGAGTAGACTAACCTGTACTGTGTGTGAGTAGACTAACCTGTACTGTGGGTGAATAGTTGTATTGTGTGTGAATAGACTAACCTGTATTGTGGTGAAACTGTATGTGAATAGTTGTATTGCGTGTAAATAGACTAACCTGTACTGTGGGTGAATAGTTGTATTGTGTGTAAATAGACTAACCTGTATTGTGGTTGAATAGACTTTTCTGTATTGTGGGTGAAACTGTGGGTGAATAGACTGTGTGGGAATACACTGTGTGTAATAGACTAATCTATATTGTACTGAGTGAAATAGACTGTGTGGTAAAATAGACTGTGGGGGAGGGGCTGAAATAGACTGTAAGGGAGGAGGGGAAACAGACTGTGGAGGAGGGAGTAAAATAGACTGTGGGGGAGTGAGTAAAATAGAATGTGGGGTAGGGTATGGAACAGGGGTGCTGATGGAGTAATGGTTAGCACAGTCGCCTCGCAAGCAAGAGATCCCGGGTTCGATTCCCAGGTCAGTGGAATTGTTGGACAATTTTCCCAGCCCCCTATGTCCCTGTTCACCTAGCAGTAAGTAGGTACCCGGCTGTAAGAGCAAGGATAGCCATCTAGTAGGCTGGGGGAAGATGTGTTGATGTAACAAGATTGACTGCCTTAATGACCACCACCATGAGTCGATAGGCATAATACCCTAAATCTTCTCTCGGATGAAACAGACACACACTGACAGTCAGCGTGTGAAGACGTGTTTACACGAGCTCCGTTTGTCGAAGGCAACGCTGCCTGCAGTGTGTGATTACACATTTCCCTATGAAATCCAGTATCAGTGACAAATAAACTTACGGGTTGGCATTATGGAAAGGTTTCACCCTAACCAAATAGTGAAATTAAACGGCCATGAATGCAAAAAGTGCTCAACTCAGCTGGAAACCACGGCGATCAGATATGATCAGTGCAATGGACTATTTCATCCTAAATGTACAAAAATGCCGACTCATATGGTGATCAAATACTTCACCAGTATAGTATCCTACACTTCTGAAGAATGTGTGAAGGAGAAAACTGTCGGATATGAGGATATATTGAACTTGATCAGTGAAATAGGAGCCTGTCCTAATCTAACTAGCGATGACGTCACAGACAGAACTGAAATTGGTCGTTGGGCGTGTCACCCCACTTCTTCGTGATGTGATATTGATATAAAAAATATGCGCTGTCAAGCATATGACAGGTATTGGGTTAAGAGATGTGGCTGCTGCCAGAGTTTTGGGCATGACACAGCAGGGTGTCGCACTCCAGAACAAAGGTGCGGTCACTGTGCGGGTACACATCTATCATCAGCCTGTCCTAATAGTTCAAAGAAGATATTTTGTAACTGTATTGCATCATTAAGAGCTGAGGTGGGTCATGAGGCCGTCAGCACAAAATGCCCTGCCTTCATTGCCGCCAAGGAAGCAACTATAAGGACAACGATGACAATGTCTGATGTAATACCAAAAAACTAAATAGAGTTCATGTTGATAAAGATACAACCACCGCAAACAACGAATCTATGATGTTACCTTTAGTACAATGACTCCATACACAGCAGTAATGTTTGGCAATGTAGCTGGACTATTAACTCGGAATGACAGGACAATACTCAATGAAGAAGCCACTACAGAAAGTGCCATATTGATTGCATTAACCGAATCGTATCTTACGGAAAATAATTTTTATTTACAAATTCAGCTAAATGGGTTTACCTGTTATGGCACTGACAGAGCATCAGGCAGGAAAAAAGGTATTGTAGTAACTTATGTACATAACACATATGCAACCTGTGTGGAAATACTTGCATCAGGCTCAAACACATATGTAGAGTACCACATGCACTACTTTAAACAATTAGCTCTGGTACTTGAAACACTATATAGACTTCCAGAATGTCCGAGCAATATGTTCCTCTCACCTTTAGAAGAGATTAGGATCAAAATGGAAGCAGTAAATACGTACAGTCACTCATAAAAATTAAGACCCCCACAGGCCAGTCATCTTCTTATACTTGTGATATCGGTTCTGGCAACAGTGTACGTGACGTCAGTGATGGCGCTTGAGAGATGAAGTTGATTTGCTCGATACATTTGTAACTAATGGTAGATGAGACGAAGCATGAGTTGGGATAATGTTTAGAGCAAACCAACCTTTCTCCAAACACAACCCACACCACACCACCTCTGACGTTCACACTCCCGTGAGGCCCACCCAGCGTTGTCAATGTTGGCCGAGGTAACCCCGAAGCACAAGTTGTGAGCTCTGCTCGCTCGAACCATTCACTGGTGGGAAGGAGAATTAAGGAGGGATTTGAGGAGGGTAGGGGGGGTGCCTGTCTATACAAGAGAGGTGAGAAATTATTCTTGGGGAGGTGAAAAATGAGTGGAAGCTTTAATAAAAGTACGAAAATACACCCGGTTATCAATTATTTATATACCGATATTCGTGTCAATTATTAACATCATTAAAGGTAACATTAACTTTTTCATATTATGATGTAACACAAAAACAACTGAGGTAATATTATTGTATACTTTTTTCGTATAATATTTAATGGTTATTATCAAGCACTAAACGCTGAAAAATACTTACACAATAACTGAATAAGAATCATGAACCAGAATGCTATTTATTAAATGAAGCAAATGTGAATACCTTTATATTACATGTGTCAAGTGTTGATACCACTAACACACACTTCCATTTCCCCCGTATCTACCTAACAGTTTATAATCGTGTCAAATATCAAGGCTCTCATTATCCCTCACGTGATAGCAGCCTTGTATTATTGTGTAAGTATTTTTCAGCGTTTAGTGCTTGATGATAACCATTAAATATTATACGAAAAAATACCGTATACAATAATATTACCTCGGTTGTTCTTGTGTTACATCATAATATTAAAAACTTAATCTTACATTTAATGATGTTAATAATTGACACGAATGTCGGTATATAAATAATTGATAACTGGGCTTCCACACATTTTTCACCTCCCCAAAAATAATTTCTCACCTCTCTTGTATAGACACCTCCCCTACCCTCCTCAAATCCCTCCTTACTTCTCCCTCCCACCAGTGAATGGTTCGAGCGAGCAGAGCTCACAACTAGTGTTTCGGGGTTATCTCGGCCAATATTGACAACGCTGGGTGGGCCTCACGGGAGTGTGACCAGCTGTACAATGTTACCAGAACCGATATCACACCACTTAAAAGGTGTCTTGCATGTTTTTTTTTTTTTTTTTTTTTTTTAATTAATTGCACCGTAGCGTCAATCAACAGGCAGGCAACAATACATACGGGTAGGTGGGACCCATGAGAATACAATGACTACAACCACACACACACACACACACACACACACATCACACACACACATCACGAAAACATAACAGAATGGAGCACAAGCATACAGACAAATATTTACACTATGACCTATTTAAATCCACAAAAACGAGGGTGGCGTACCAGAAGTTCCTCCAGAACCTGGTGGTTCAGCAGGTGTCGACAAACCACATCAAGTGGCAGGCCCCGGGGCAGCAAGTGTCGGACAGTGGGGCAGGCCAGGCAATAGTGCTCTACAGTATTAGCACGAGGTGCTCGACACAAGCGACACTCAGTGAAGGGAGGCTCACCCTGCATCCCAGCAACCTGCCACGGTGGCCGGTAGCCAAGCCTCAAACGAGCAGAGACTACATTGTGCCTCCGAACCATGAGGCCTCGACGACGGTAGGAATATTTGTGATGGCAGACAGACTCGTAATGTGTGATGGAGATGCTGAAGGGCCTCTCTGCATCCCTGCGTCGCCGTACAGGGAGGAGAGTGGCGGAGCGGACTTTATAGAGGTAACATGTCAGGGAGAGAGGACGTCCAACACCACGAGGAGGCAGATGGCAGGCTTCCTTTGCGAGTCTGTCAACTGTACCATTGTGACGTAAACCTACATGGGATGGCACCCATAAAAATTTGACAGTCAAGTTACGATGACGCAATAAGGACAAAAACGATAAAATCTGCTGTACAACAGTAGAGTGTGTGGGCTGAACACTAGAGAGAGAATGAAGGGCAGATCTGGAGTCACAAAAAATGGCAGCATTCACTCCACGTTGACAAACAAGACTAACAGCATCCAGAATGGCATACAGTTCACACAATGTTGAGCTAGAGTGGTTACAGAGACGACGGCCAACCCAGCCCCCTGGAGGTGACTCCATGTCAGGTGAGAAAACGGCACAACCTGCTGCACCATCCAATTGCAATGAGCCATCAGTGTAGAGGCAGTATGGATCGGTGATGGAGGATGTCACTGTTTCTATGTGTTCCAGAGCCAACTGCCGCTGTAGAGAAGGCAGTTCCGACTTGGAAGTAGGTGTGAAGCTCACATCAGGTGTTGGTAGCATCCAAGGAGGGGGTCCTGCGGGGACGTCGGCCACCATTATATCTATATTAATACTACGGAGCATAGAGGAAACAGACCTTATAAGAGTACGTCCAGCAGGCAGTATGGGAGGGACCGGGTAGTTTGGTCTAAGAGAAGTCCTGACTAACTGAGAGTAATGGGGTGAAAGATGTGGGAAATGGAGGCACTTGACAGTGAAGCAAGTAACATTAGAATAAATTCTCTCGACTAATGGGGGAAGACGCAACTCACGCTGCATGTTCACTATCCTGGTCGACATTGGACAACCGAGAATTAATCTCATTGCTCTATTTTGAAATTTTTCTAAAGTTTCAAGAGTAGCCCTGGGAAGATGAATCAGAGCAGGGGAGAGGTAATCAACAACTGAACGGATAAAAGCAATATAGATAGTCCTGGCTACTGGGATGGAGATGCCCGAGGAGTTGTTGGTGAGCCATTGAAGTGGCGTAAGTCATTGGCAGCCTGCGCGGCAACTAGCCCATCAATCCTGGCTTCAAGGGCAGAAAAGCGGTTCTCGAGAGCCGTACATCGTGCCATGAGGGTAGCAACAGACTTGCGGAGGGCCATGTCTGGAGGTGAGGCAGGGCTGGTAGGAGGAGCAGACTGGGGAGGTGGTGGTGGTGGCGGTGGTGGAGGCGGAGCAATAGTAGTGACACGAGCCTGGACCTGACGTCGAGTACATCCATGCCACACGTTAACCCCTGGCTGAAGGCATCGTGGACACTTCCATCGAGACGTATCCTCAGGAGGTGAAGGCTCAGAGGTGGAGGCAGCAGGACGTGATGGTTCGCCCCTGACAGGACACGTCTTGGAATCATGGTCGGCAGCACACCATGCACACTTCGGCCTGGCAGAACAGTACCGGGAGATATGCCCCACACCCCAGCACCTGTAGCACCAAGGCTGGTCATTATGAAGTTTCCTCACCTCACACGGTGGAAGACAAGGGAGGAAATCAAAGGAAATCTCATTTGGAGGTGGATCAGGTTGACTCCAGACAACAACAATACGGCTTATGGGGGAACCATCTTGGAAAAAACGACGGGCAAAGTACACACCAGGGTATTCCTTAGCAAGTTTCGGGTCAACATCAATAGGAAAACGGGTAAGGATGTAGCTGGGGAACTTACGAGGCCTCTCGGGTGAGTCTTCAAGAATGAGAGGCAGAGATAAAAATTCACCAGCCTTCACTCTAGCAATGATATCCTGACGCTTCCTAGAGATGTAGACAAACCGGGAGGTGACAGCAGCCATCTTCACTTCAGCCAGTTCACGCTGCAGCTGGAAGGCCCTGTTGACATCAGACAACCAACGCAGCTTTGTGTCCGTAGATGGGTTCCCAGAGAAGGAGAGCTTGACATAGGCATTTCTTGGGGCAAAAGCAGGAAGGTTGGACGAGGGCAAGGAGTTGGTATACAGGGAAGAAACACCACGTTGAGGCAGAGAAGGTACGACATGCACAGCTGAAGCACCCTTGGCAGTCTTGGCAGCTGGAGGCAAACAGTCCACACCATCGGAATCCTGCGAGGAGTCGGACGAGGCATCAACGGGTCGCTTGATAGAGGTTGAGGAGGTGGAAGGCTGCAACCTGAGCTGCGGAGTGACCGAGGAGAGGGGGGGAGGGTTGCGAGAAGGCAGCTCAGGCCAGTGATCCTCGATAGGAGACTCATCCTCTTCCGACATGGCCAAGTCGGCCTCCAGGCAGGAAGCCACATCCGAATCCGCACTCTCCATCAGGCCAGTCAAGGCCTAGATGGGAAGCGAACAACTGAACACACACGAACACACGAACATACACACACAGGACCACAATAAAAAAAAAATAAACCACAAACAACAATACCACAAACAGCAAAACCACAAAAAAAAACGAGATAGAAAATATAAACAACCCCTATAACACCACAGACACAACAACACACAAACAAGAACGTTGAAACAAGACAATCAACAACACAAACAACAACACAGGCAGAGCGCCAGGAACACGTCTTCACTCCAGGAAGGTTGGGGTGAGACCTTGCATGGGGGTGTCTTTACTTTTATGAGTGACTGTACACTCGCAATCCAAAATTTGTATCCAGGTCTTGTTGAAGTTTCGAATCATTTGACATACGAGTAAATCAATTACAAGGCTTATACTGTTTCATATTTGCTTGAGATCGCTTAATACTTGATCAGGCTATTCGAAACAAGCCTGGATACATATTTTGGATTGCTAGTGTACATGCTTGCCCAATATATCATTACTGGGGATTTTAACTTCCCAACAATAGACCGGAACTCGCAGAGTGTCATTGGTGGAGGAGCTGTATATAGGCTACAAGCTGAATCACTTATAGAGCTTGCTAAAGACATTTGTTTACAACAGTTCATCGACTTGCCTACTCGAAAAGAAAATATTCTGGACCTCTTTTTTACAAATCACGGTGATATCGTACAGGAGTATGATGTAAGTCCCTTGAAGACAAGTGATCACCGATTGATTACTGTTAAAACCTCGATAATGAAACATCATATTGCAGGGGTGTCGTCAGATGGACAGAGTGCTGGCTTCAGTAAACTGAATTTATTCAGTCCCTTAACCAATTGGTCTACTATACAATATGAATTGAGTCAGGTAGCTTGGCCTTCGCTGGAAGGTGATTACCAGCCTGCGGTACTCTATGAAGAAATACTGCAGGTATGCTTGGATATTTGTACCCGTCACTCTCCTACGAGACGCTTAACCAACAAAAAGAACGATATTCCAAGAGACCGGTGAATATTAATGAGAAAACGAGCAGCAGTACGGGGGAAATTCGAAACTACAAAATCCGAGCACAATAAGCGACTTATGGAAGCAAGGCTAGATAGGATGGACTATAGGAGCTGAAGGATTCTGTACTCAGACAGCAACATTTGACTGAAATGACTGCAATAAGAACTAACCCTAAGTATTTTCATACCTTTGTGAAGAACAAATCCAAATTGAAAGCTGATGTCATGGCATTAAAAAGTGCAGATGGTAACTTAGAAAGTGATCCACCTAAACTGTGCGAGCTTTTCAGTCAACAGTTTACAAAGGTTTTTAGTGCACCATTGAGGACAAAGATTGTACATGACCCTGATACATTTTTTATTACTGTAGTGGAGGAGCAACGGGAATTATGTGAACTACAGATTACGGAAGATGACATCTTAGCAGCAATTCGGACCATTCGTACTACTGCAGCTTCAGGACCAGACGGATTTCCTGCAATCCATTTCCTGCAATGTCTAGTGCTGGGCTACAGAGGTGATGAGGGATGCACCACATCACTTGAGCTTCAGATGTGTTCAGACACCACTACAGAGTAAGTATATTGTTGTCTTGTGTTCATGATTAGTAGTTAAGCATGTATAGTTAATGACAATAGGCATCCATTGGTAAACATTTTGTGAGAATATAAAACAATGTTAATAGGATTGGCATCCTGTATAATCAAAAGCCAATTAAAGTTATTAATATCTGTGATAAATAATATTAATTGTCCTATGAGGAAACTCCTAATTCATTTCTTGCATTTGTTTCAAGCTATGGCTGCAAGGCGTGACAATGCTCCAGAGTTAGTATCATTGGCGGCGGTTTCAGTATAACGCAAGGCGAGGGGCATTGGTTTTGTCGGGGACTGTACACTAGATCCTTCCAAACCGGAATTATACCTGAATCCATGAAGAAAGGCAAAATTACACCAATCTACAAAAAGGATTTGCGTGTCGATCCATCAAACTACAGACCTGTTACCCTTACGTCTCGTATAATAAAAATCATGGAAAAGATTATTGTGAATAATATGACGTCCTGTTTGGAAAGGAACCGTTTAATGAATCCAGGGCAACATGGTTTTCGTGCAGGACAATCTTGTCTCTCGCAGCTCATTGAACATCACGAAAATATAGTCGAATCATTTGAAAAAGGATGCAATTTTGATGTAGTTTATTTGGGCTTTGAAAAAGCCATGATAAGGTCGACCATGGTGTTCTTTTGCATATATTATGGGACCTTGGAATTACTGGTACACTTGGAAAATTATACACTCTTTTCTAACTAATCGAACTCAAGTTGTGGCTTTGAAGGGAGCTACTTCCCAGGCAACAGAGGTTGTAAGTGGTGTACCTCAGGGGTCTGTCTTGGGCCCCCTGCTGTTTTTGGTACACATTGCAGACATTAGCAGCTCAGTCATCCACTCCACTGTAAGATCATTTGCAGATGATACCAGGATACAGTGTGAGATAACAAATGTAAATAATACAGTGAACCTGCAAGACGATCTTAATGTTATCTATGCCTGGGCGGAGGGGAATAATATGAGTTTTAACGACACGAAATTTGAGTTGATACGATACGGAAAGAATAATGACATCAAGAACCAAACCTCATACAAAACTCTCAAGAGAACAGATAGTTATAGAACAGAAGAATACGGTCAAAGATCTCGGAATTATGATGACTAGTGATGCTGTGTTTGGGACCCACACTGGACAGGTGGTAAAGAAGTGCAGAATGCAGATGGGATGGATATTACGTATATTCACTAGTCGAGATGAATTAACAATGATTATACTGTATCGCTCATTGCTTCTAACTCTGCTGGAATATTGCTGCCAGTTGTGGCACCCATGGAAACTGAGTGAAGCAGAGACATTAGAAGGGGAGCAAAGAACCTTTACAAATAAAATAAATATCTTTGGTGAAGGACTGTAATTACTGGGGTCGACTCCGGAAACTGCACTTGTACTCACTCGAAAGAAGACGTGAAAGGCATATAATTATCTATACATGGAAGATTATAAATAAGCATATGCTAAACGTGAGTCGCATTGGCATCACTGTCAGAAACCATCCACATAAGGGTATTATGTGTGTGCCACCCAAAGTGAACATCCGTGCTGGCAGAGTGACAACCATTAGGCACCACAGCCTGGCGGTGGTAGGTCCAAGGCTGTATAACTCTCTTCCAGGATATCTGCGTAATATAAGCAGTGTGACTAGTGATATCTTTAAAACCCGCCTTGATAAATTCTTGAAATATGTTCCTGATGAGCCCAACTTGGATCACTACCGTCGGTGCGGCTGCTGAAAGCAACTCAATAGATGATCAACTGCTTTACCTACACATCAACGGCATCACCATACCGGAGGAGGAGGCATGACCTTGTCCAGGGAGCCCGTAGCTCCGGATCAACTTTCAGGACATTCAGGGAGGGGATTAAACAAACTGTGAGGGAAGGGGTAAAACATACTGTGGGGGAGGAGATGAAACAGACTGTGAGGGAGGAGATGAAACAGACTGTGAGGGAGATGAAATAGACTGTGGGGGAGGGGGTAAAACATACTGTGAAGGAGGGTAAAACAGACTGTGTGGGGGGGTATAACAGACTGTGGGGGAGGGGGTAAAACAGACTGTGGAGGGGGTAAAACAGACTACTAACCTTTACAGTGGGTGAGGCAGTGTCGGGCAGACTAATGGGTAGTTCAATCACTCCCCTCACCGTCCCTGGGAATGGGGGAGGGAGGGGTTCAACGAGGTGCTCTGTATTGATGGGCAAAGGTCCAGAAGGTAACTGATATTCCTGAGTGTTTGTGTACTGAATGCTGCCACGAGACACAACCTATGGAAAGAGTACATGGCTTAGTACATCATAGGGATAAATATTTACTACAAACTGATTGGCAAAGATTCTGAGTGTTGGTGTACTAAATCCTGCCACGAGGCACAACCTATGAAATGAGTACTTAGTACACTCCTTAGTACATTGTAGAGTCGGCGGCAAAAGTACTGTCGCCACATCTGCCAAGTCATGAAGAACAGTATGGAAATTTAAGCTTCACATACTCATAATCTATAAAAACCCAAAGCATTATTATTTTGCCCTCTGGATATTGTAATTTAGCATGTTGAATGTGTGTGTTTGGTCATTATGCTTTATGTTATCCTTCAAGAAGCGCTGAGTGAGGTGACAGAACTTTTACTGCCGAATGTACAATGTGAAAATACACCAAACATATTATAAAATGAAAAACAACACCAAACCTATTATAGAATGCAAAGAAATACCGGAAACTTCACACACAAAATACACATACCCTCCACAAGGCAGGGAAAAATGACACAATTATACCCAAGCACACACACAAAATACACACACGGCACACACCTTCCTCATTAGTGATAAAATTTACACATACACACAAATATACACACATACACGCAAATAAGAATGCACACACACCTGCACTGTAATGACCGCTGTTGGCTGATCCTTGGCTGAGAATAGGACAGGTAGAATGTGCTGCGATGCTGATTGTCCTACCTTAGGACACTTCAGTTTCCCCTCAGGTGCATAGATCAGAAGGGAGGAATTGGAGGGGGAGAAAAAGTGACTGATGTCTTGGGAATACTCTGACGAATGCATGTTAGTACGGCAGTTCATAGCCTTCATCTGGCAAGAGAGAGATTTATGTGTATTAGCACTATCTCCCTCAGTCTGCATATATATATATATATATATATATATATATATATATATATATATATATATATATATATATATATATATATATATATATATATATATATATATATATATATATCAATCACTTGGGGCACGTGATCAAGGAATATGCGTAAATCAACAAGGAAGGAAAAAATAAGCACGGAGTCCCAAGCGCTTGCGTGTATTCACATCTTCAGTGGAAATACAGAATGTAGAAGAATGGTTGCCGAGAGACACCTTATATACCGATACATTTAATAACTAACTGGCAACCTGAAGGTGTTGCCACTACGAGTTCAAGTCAATACATACCCATAAGGATTTACCTGACCCAACCCTCATCAAACCTGACATGATCTCTAAATCTAAGATTATCCTCAGTCATTAAGGAATAGCAGTTGGACTTATCTTCTTAACAATCTTGTCTATGATGAAACTATCCAACTTGTACATACCATTGTTTAAGTTCATATTAATACTTTCTGTGTGTTTGATCAAACTTGACTCTATGATGTTTCTACTTATGGATGAATTACAAGACATGATTGACGAAGCATTATCCCAGTCAATACAATGATTATTGTCTCTCATATCAACAAATAAAGCATTAGATTCTTGTCCAGTCCTAACACTATATCTATGCTGTTTGACCCTGGTTGAAAGGTCTTTTCCCGTCTGTCCTATATAGAACATATTACATTTTTTACAAGGTACTTTGTAGATACACCCACATGAGAAATTGGGTGAATATTTGATCAACATTTTCTTGACTGTGTTATCATTGCAGAAGGTAACATTAACAATCCATTTTGATGTTAAATCTCTATTTACCAAAGTTCCTGTTGACGACCTTTTGGATTATCTTTATGAAATACTTGATAACATCTCTCTCCCTATAACCAAAAATGCTATCTTAAAATTGATTAAGCTGTGCATTAAAGACTGTAAATTAGTTTTTTCAAGATTAATATTATGAGCAGAAGTTTGGTATGGCAATGGGCAATCCACTCTCCCCAGTTTTGAGTAATTTGTACATGGAGTTACTTGAGAAGAAACTACTTAATAACATTTTACCCAGTAATACTGTATGGTACAGGTCTGTAGATAACGTACTTTGCCTCTGGCCATGTATTGAAAATCTGGATAACTTCTTGCCATTGCTTAACAACTTAGCCCCTTCCATTAATTTTACCACTGAAATTGAGGAGGATGGAAAATTGCCATTTTTGGATTGCCTGATTCACAGGGTAGGCAACACCTTTAAGTTTAGCATATACAGGAAACCAACCAATGTTTTGTCATATATTCATTTTTACTCTGCACACCACGATAAAGTCAAACTGTCTGTTTTCTCTTCCATGTACAGTCACGAGCATAAGTTTCTTTACCCCCCTGGCGAGAGTTAGGTCGAAGTCGTGGTTGGATATGGACTAGACGAACAAAAATGCACCAGTTCATAATGTTCGAATGATGCTTCATGTCACTAGAGGTGTTCACTTTAATACAACAATTACGTCGTCATGAGATACTGACTCCCAGTGTTCGTTTGCCTGGCCCTTCTCCAACCACAACTTCGACCTCATTCTCGCCATGGGGGTAAAGAAACTTATGCTCGTGACTGTACTTACGTGTTCTACGAGTATGTAGTCCTGAATTCATGGATGAGGAATTTGGATTTATCTCTGACATTGGAACAAAATTTTAATACCCCAAACCATTTTTGGATAAAGCCTTAAAATTGGCAAGAACATGATTTTATAGGGTTGAACCTCCCCTACCCCGTAACAATAAAACCTTACTGATTTTACCCTACAGTGATAAATTTGCCCAAATCCCTCATCTTCTAAAAACATGGAATGTTAATGTTGCCTTCTGCAATGATGACACAGTCAAGAAAATGTTGATCAAAAATTCAACCAATTCCTCATGTGGGTGTATCTACAAAGTACCTTGTAAAAAATGTCATATGTTCTATATAGGACAGACTGGAAAAGACCTTTCAACCAGGGTCAAACAGCATAAATATAATGTTAGGACTGGACAAGAATCTAATGCTTTATTTGTTGATATGAGAGACAATAATTATTGTATTGACTGGCATAATGCTTCGTCAATCATGTCTTGTAATTCATCCATAAGTAGAAACATCATAGAGTCAAGTTTGATAAAACACACAGAAAGTATTAATATGAACTTAAACAATGGTATGTACAAGTTGGATAGTTTCATCATAGACAAGATTGTTAAGAAGATAAGTCCAACTGCTATTCCTTAATGACTGAGGATAATCTTAGATTTAGAGATCATGTCAGGTAAATCCTTATGGGTATGTATTGACTTGAACTCGTAGTGGCAACACCTTCAGTTGCCAGTTAGTTATTAAATGTATCGGTATATAAGGTGTCTCTCGGCAACCATTCTTCTCTGAGTCCGACTCCCTTGGTAGTGACCACTTTCCCATCTGTCTCTCTTATTCAAGTCATACTGTTTCGGCCCCTTTGGTACCAAAGTTTAGTTTTAAGAGAGCAGATTGGGGGTCTTTCGGGAGGATCGTCGACCTAGATATATCTGGGGAGACCATAGATGAAAAGATGCGAAATGTAACACAAAACATTTTACACGCAGCTGAGGTTGCTATTCCCAAAACCTCTATAATTCGAAATAAGCGTGAAGCACATTGGTGGTCAACGGATTGCCGAGAGGCATTAAGGAAACGTAATAGGAGATACAGGATTTTTGACAAACAACCCACTCAAAACAACTTTATAGCTTAAAAACGGGCGAGGGCTGAGGCGAGGAGAGTAATTAATAGAGCTAAAAGAGACTCTTGGCGGTCGTTTGTGTCCACGGTGAATCGTTTTACACCACTTACAAAAGTCTGGTCCACTATAAAGATATTAAATAACAAACGCCCGTATACCCCCATCACCAATCTTCAAGTGGACAACAACATCTACGACGATCCCGTGGACGTAGCAAACGTACTTGCCAGGAGTTTCTCAAAAGTAAGTAGTTCAGCCAATTACGACCAACGTTTTCTCCATCACAAACGTATGGCTGAACTACAAGAAATAGACTTTGCCACAGAAGACGTAGACTACCCATACAACCGGGAGTTTACGATAGACGAACTTCTCCTTGCCCTAAGATCCTGTAAAGACACCAGTCCTGGACCTGACACCATAACGTACGGTATGATCCGGCATCTTGGCCAGGATAACCTGGTCAAGTTGCTAGCGGTGTATAATGAGATTTGGGTGTCTAACACCTTCCCAAACTCATGGCACTTTGCGTGGATCATACCGATACCTAAACAGTCTGGTCGTCTTGTGAATCCCAGTTCATTTCGACCTATTGCGTTGACTTCTTGCCTCTGTAAAGTCATGGAAAGAATGATAAATAATAGGCTACTTTTTGTTTTAGAAGCGAAGGGTTCATTGAGTGATCGACAATGTGGCTTCCGGAAACACCGGAGCACAGTTGATCACTTGATGAACCTGGAACATTGCATTTCAAAGGCATTTGCCAATAAAGAATTCATGGTAGGGGTGTTCTTGGACATCCATAAAGCCTATGACATGACATGGCGACACGGTATTCTGATGAAGCTTCACGGTTATGGTTTAAGAGGTAATTTGCCCATTTTCATCAACAACTTTTTGCGTGACAGAACCTTTTTTGTTACCCTTCCCTGTAATGTAACATCGGACATTTTTGTCCAAGAGAACGGGGTGCCACAGGGAAGCGTGCTTAGTCCTACACCTTTTAACATCATGATCAATGATATTCTGTCATCAGCTCTAGTTCCCAGGAATCTTAAATACTCGTTGTATGCTGATGATTGTGCAATGTGGCACTCGTCACGTAATGCACAATTTTCAGTAGGACGGATTCAAGCAGCGCTTGATTCTGTCCACCAATGGGCCTTACAGTGGGGCTTTAAGTTTTCCGTTCTTAAGTGTACCGGAGTAATTTTCAGTAAACGTAGAGTACCTCAAATTAACGTAACGTTAAATGGCCAACCGGTACCATTTCATAATTCTGTTAAATTTTTAGGAATTCATTTGGACCAAAGATTAAATTTTACACATCATGTTAATAATTTGCTTGTTCGTTGTGAAAAACCTTTAAATGTCCTTAAGTACCTATCAGGTACCACATGGGGAGCCGACAGGAAATCTTTATTAATGGTGTATAAGACCCTTATTCGTACAAAGCTAGACTATGGCTCACAGGTGTATGGATCGGCATCAGATACAACATTAGGGAGATTGGATGTGTACCAGAATAAATGTTTACGTGTGTGTTTGGGAGCTCTGAAGTGTACACGTGTAGCTAGGATGGAGGTGGAGGCGAACATACCTCCTCTCCGACTTCGACGGGATCAACTCGCCATCAACACCGCCATGTCCACCATTAGGAAGTCGGAGATTGGAAACGTGGCCAGTGCCTCCCTTCAACAACATCATTATCTCCACCATGGAAGACGGAGGCCACTGGCTGTACGCCTCCACCAACTAGAACAAGAACTACAAATAGACCTCGGGGACTGCGACAAGTTCATCACCACCAAGATACCACCGTGGGAGACACCCAACTTCGGCGTCAACACATCGTGGTTACCATCATCGAAAGAAAAGGCGCCGGAGTTGGAGATACACCACCTGTTTGGTGGTATAGTTCGCAGTCACCTGGGGTCTCATCACGTGTACACTGACGGCTCCAAGTCGGATGAATGTGTAGGTGCGAGTGTATGGTCGAGTGAATGTGAACTTAGGTACAGATTGCCGATCCATACGTCTGTGTTTACAGCTGAACTTTTTGCAATTGACAAAGCTATAGACTATGCACTAAATTCTCGTTATAATTCAATAGTAATTTTCTCAGACTCCAAGTCAGCCCTTCAGGCAATTAACTCATATTTCTAATGAAATCCAGGGTCGCATCATTAATAAGTTGCACTTATGCAACAAGTCCTTCACTCTGATCTGGGTGCCCGGGCATTGTCGTATCTATGGCAATGAACGGGCAGACTTACTTGCAAAATCGGCTGTAGAGCTCGAGGTTACTTGGGACGTCCCTCGTGATCTACAGTCGTGTCTATCCCTCGGAAAGAAATCAATTAATCTTCTGTGGCAAGGTCAGTGGACCAGACTTAACATCTCTACCATCAAGCCTCAACTGGGTAATTGGGCCACTGCCAACCGGCCCAACAGACTGGAAGAAAGGATTTTGGCAAGACTAAGAACAAATTGCACAAGGATAACGCACCTAGATCCTTATATAGACAAACGTTTTCCACCGCATTGTAACACCTGCAATGAGGTGTTATCTATCAGTCATATCATCCTGCATTGTCGGCGATTTGTGGGGGAACGTGCTTCCCTCATAAGTTACTGTGATGCAGTAAAAGTCCCCTTCACACTCTCAGCTCTCTTAAGTGATGGGGATGGTGGTGTGACTGATAAATTGATGACTTTCTTGAGGGAGACCGAACTGATCAGAGTGATGTGACTTTTTATTACTATTGTTATTACCATTTTGTATGTCTTTTTGTCAATTATGAATGTTATAAATTATGTATTGTATATATTGTATATTATGATGTATTAGCTAGGTTTAGCGATTGTCTAAAATAGGTTTAGCGATTTGTTTGTCTAGGTTTAGCGATTGGCTGGAATAGGTATTAGTCTACTATCCGTTTCAGCGCCGGACAGACGCTGTTTTTCGCAAATATCTCCTAAACGAATCGTTGTATCAATATAATATTTCAACACACTATCTTTAACACCCGGGCGTAATTTATGGCTGACATACCATATTCCTATATGTGTTATGCGAGGAGTTTACTCGTGAAAAATAGCACAAAGCTGCCCAGTCATATTGACGCATTCGAAGGAAAGTGTGGCCCCCCAACACCCTCCCAAACCATTCCTAACCACAACTACATCCCCCCCTTCTCACCCCTCCCTCCTCCTCTTTTCCCCCTAGCTCCTCGCCTCCCTCATCACTCGTGTCCCTCCCTATTTCTTCCATCACTGTATTATATATTAGAATGTTATGTAGATGTATATGTATAGATATGATTATTAACTAAGAGTATGGTGCAGTACAATTCTATAGAGGCAAGACGTATTTCACTTTGATAATTTCTGTACAACAGCATGTTTACATACATGTAGTATGTAGAAGGTCCATGTTTGTAGTCCTTATGGTCAACCATGCAAGTGAACACGATGTACTGGCATTACCTGTGGTCTGGACCTTCTAGGAAAAGTTATTAGATACTGTGTACCTATTCATTATAAAATGTCAATTTGGTCCAGTTAATATAATGTTATTTTGTTGACTTGTCCCTTTTATATTTATATTATCACCAAATTATATATATATATAATAGTGTAGGATTTAATTATGCAAACATGATAAAACAAAATTTATTCACAATCACTGTCAAGGAAAACGTCATCGTCTTCATCATCACTGGCTTTCACGTTTGTACAATGTGGCAAGACGAAGAACAAACTCTGTCCTGCATCCACGGGGGCAAATGGACAACATTGTTGCTAATAGGTGCGCCTCGGCAGTCAATGATTTCTACCCTGTCACTACTTGAGTCATAGCCTCGGACTGGGGGGTACCTCATACCTCAGAGAGAGGGGGAGGGGATACGGGAGACTGTGAATATTCAATTAAGGCATAAATTGGTTATTTAAAAAGGCAAAGAACACATGAGCAACCATGAACGATTATATTTGGTTGCCCAAAACCAAAATTAATCATTTTTCTGGTGGCCTTAGACACGTGGGTTATTATCCGGCTATACGACCATTAACAACGGGATTAGCTATTGCTTTAATGGTCATTTGACCCACCCTGGTTTTCATGTCCACACACAACGGTAACTGTATTAAACAATATTACTAATGAACGATACATATATACATACTGTCATAATAAAAATAAAAAATGGAAGGTGGATGGTGTAAATAGGGGGGTGAAGAGTGAAACGGGGAGGGGGATAATGAGATATTGGGGTAGGGAAGGAAGGAATGGTGTGGGGGGATTTCGGGGTGTTGGTAGAGGGGTTACACGAGTACCCCACACTCGTCCGATTCTCTATAACGCCTTAGATATGATGACTGGATTAGGCTTAATATCACTCAGTAAACTCCTAACATAACACATATAGTAATATGGTATGTCAGCCATAAATTACGCCCGGGTGTTAAAGACAGTGTGCTGAAATATTATATTGATACAACGATTCGTTTAAGAGATATTTACGAAAAACACCGTCTGTCCGGCGCTGAAACGTATAGTAGTTAGCTATTGGTTGAGTAGGTACATAGATTAGTTTATTAGCTAGGATGTTAAATTAAGAAATATGTTATTTGTATGATGGTACAAAAAAAAAATTTGTATATAAGTTTAGTTTCAAGTTAAAATGTAATAATAATAATAATAATAATAATAATAATAATAATAATGATAATAATAATAACAATAATAATAATAATAATAATAATATATGCATAAAAATAATATGCAAAAAGTTAAAATTAAAATATTAATAAATAAATAAAATTTAAAAATAAATAAAAAAATAAAATAAAATAAAAGGCCTTAATGACCAACACCATGGTCGATAGGCCAGGGAAAAAAAAAAAAAAAAAAAAAAAAAAAAAAAAAAAAAAAAAAACATTCTTCTGGAGAGGGACTTTGAGACTGGGTCGTGGAGAGAGAAGACGTATGATTTGTGCTCTCTCCTCTAGCTGCCAGGGCCTGCCGCACCGGCAGTAGTTTCTTTTTTTTCGCCCTTCTGGTGACGACTAGGATTAGCTAGTAGTCATTCCCTCCATAGCTGGTAGTAGATATAGTAGGTGTCTATATCTTTATATTGAGATCAACTTTGCCTCCTACCTATGGTGGACTACCCCACTGATAGCTCTGGGTGTGAAGAGACATAGACGGAC
The DNA here is from genome assembly GCA_033782935.1 of Petrolisthes cinctipes. Taxonomy (NCBI): domain Eukaryota; kingdom Metazoa; phylum Arthropoda; class Malacostraca; order Decapoda; family Porcellanidae; genus Petrolisthes; species Petrolisthes cinctipes. Next base: position 286,888 of record JAWQEG010000148.1, read on the forward strand.
CACCTTAGTGTGGGTTGAGAGGTTGATCTCAAACATTAGTTAATTAGGGCTGGTATTATCCTTATCTGGTGTTTTCTTTTCCTCTTCCCACTATCCCCCATCCTTGGGGGAAGTGGTTACTATGTTGCCTTCCCTCCCAACCCCTCCTCCGCATAGCGGAGGAGGCGGCCATGACCGACCACCACCACGAAACGACGGACGATACGAGACTCGAACACCCCTCGACATAGACGTAAAAAATGCTTCGTTTGTAATGTTTCATGCCACTGGTTCAGCCCCACTAGCCGGCCTCAATCCCTTCATTGTTCAAAAGGTTATTGATGGCTGGGCTGGTGTGGTTTAATCAGTAAAAAAACTTGCATCTGGAGACCTCCTAGTCAAAACTTTCAATTCTAAACAAGTAGCCACTTTGCTGAAATTACGTCAGATTCACAATTATGAAGTTGAAGCCAAGATTCCTCAAGCTATGAATTCCTGCAGGGGAGTAATCACCTGTAGGGATTTAATGATGATGGAAGAAACGGAAATAATTGAGGAAATGAGAAACCAAGATATCATTACACGTTTAGAGGATGGTATAAGGAAGAAGACTGCAACACTCATTTTGACTTTTGGCAAAGTTTCACTTCCTGAAACTGTCAAAATTGGTTATGAAATCGTTAAAGTAAGACCCTTTATCCCCAACCCTCTTAGATGCTTGAACTGTCAGATTTATGGACACGGTAATAGAACTTGTAAGGCTTCTTCTCCAGGGTGTGGCAGGTGCGCGACGCCTGGCCATGCTGAGGAAAAGTGCACATCAGTGGAGCTCTCCTGCTTTCATTGTAAGGGTACTCACTCCACTTCCTCGAGGGATTGTCCCAAGTGGAAGCTGGAGAAGGAGGTCTGCTCGGTGAAGGCAGTGCGAGGTATCTCCTATCATGATGCGAGGAAGGCGGTGATGGGATCGCAAGCGACCCCATCACCCAATGTCTCGTATGCATCGGCGGTGATATCTCGACCCGTGATGTGTACTATCAGTACTCAGACTGAGTCAGAGCCAAGCGAACAGGCTGAACAATCTACTTCTACACCTACTATTATTACCCCCTCTAAGACTATTACCCCATCTACTAACTCCTATTCTCAGGCTGCAGCTTCTTTGCAGTCAGAGAAACAACAAAAGAAGAAGTCAGACAAGAAAGATAAAGTAAACTACACCACCCTAAAACCAAAGTCACTTCCTTGCACACACCCTACTCCCACTTCATCGGGGGAGAGAAGGGATAGCTCTTCCTCGGTGGAGTCTGGGAGACTCACCATTGATGAGGAAGCAATGGATGTCTCCGGACGCAAGAAAAGGTCCCCCGGTAGCTACTCGCCACGCGGCGGGCGGCACAAGAAGACTAAGCACGCAGGCCGACCCCGTAACTCTTAAACCGCCATGTTCACTGTACTACAGTGGAATTGTAGAAGTCTTGGGAATAAATTGAACAACATATCAATATTATTACACACACACAGGCCAGACGTCGTCTGTTTACAGGAGACAGGGTTGGAGAATCACTCTGACCCAACACAATTTAAACATTACAACGCATACAGGAGAAACGATGGATACGGAGTAGCAATATACACACACAAATCACATCCACAGACACAAATAATATTAAACACTACTCTGGAAGCCGTTGCTTGCAGAGTGAAAATACACAACACCTACATATCCATCTGCTCTCTTTACTGTCCGCCACGCGGCCCCATTGACAGTGATTTATTTCATAATTTATTTGGTCAACTTCACGGTTAAAAATTAATACTGGGCGACTTTAATGCCCATCACTGTCAGTGGGGAAGCTTAAGAACTGATGCTCGCGGAGGGCAGATGGCAGACATTATATTACAATCCAACCTCTGCCTCCTGAACGATGGTCAAGCCACCAGGGTTGACGATCGTTCTGGCAACTTTTCGTCTATCGATTTGTCTCTGGCATCCCCGGATATACACCAGGATTTTTCTTGGCATCCTGAGTCCGACTCCCTTGGTAGTAACCACTTTCCCATCTGTCTCTCTTATTTAAATTATACTGTTTCGGCCCCTTTGGTGCCAAAGTTTAATTTTAAGAGAGCAGATTGGGGGTCTTTCGGGAGGATCGTCGACCTAGATATATCCGGGGAGACCATAGATGAAAAGATGCGAAATTTAACACAAAACATTTTACACGCAGCCGAGGTTGCTATTCCCAAAACCTCTATAATTCGAAATAAGCGTGAAGCACATTGGTGGTCAACGGATTGCCGAGAGGCATTAAGGAAACGTAATAGGAGATACAGGATTTTTGACAAACAGCCCACTCAAAACAACTTTATAGCTTACAAACGGGCGAGGGCTGAGGCGAGGAGAGTAATTAATAGAGCTAAAAGAGACTCTTGGCGGTCGTTTGTGTCCACGGTGAATCGTTTTACACCACTTACAAAAGTCTGGTCCACTATAAAGATATTAAATAACAAACGCCCGTATACCCCCATCACCAATCTTCAAGTGGACAACAACATCTACGACGATCCCGTGGACGTAGCAAACGTACTTGCCAGGAGTTTCTCAAAAGTAAGTAGTTCAGCCAATTACGACCAACGTTTTCTCCATCACAAACGTATGGCTGAACTACAAGAAATAGACTTTGCCACAGAAGACGTAGACTACCCATACAACCGGGAGTTTACGATTGACGAACTTCTCCTTGCCCTAAGATCCTGTAAAGACACCAGTCCTGGACCTGACACCATAACTTACGGTATGATCCGGCATCTTGGCCAGGATAACCTGGTCAAGTTGCTAGCAGTGTTTAATGAGATTTGGGTGTCTAACACCTTCCCAACCTCATGGCACTTTGCGTGGGTCATACCGATACCTAAACAGTCTGGTCGTCTTGTGAATCCCAGTTCATTTCGACCTATTGCGTTGACTTCTTGCCTCTGTAAAGTCATGGAAAGAATGATAAATAATAGGCTACTTTTTGTTTTAGAAGCGAAGGGTTTATTGAGTGATCGACAATGTGGCTGCCGGAAACACCGGAGCACAGTTGATCACTTGATGAACCTGGAACATTGCATTTCAAAGGCATTTGCCAATAAAGAATTCATGGTAGGGGTGTTCTTGGACATCCATAAAGCCTATGACATGACATGGCGACACGGTATTCTGATGAAGCTTCACGGTTATGGTTTAAGAGGTAATTTGCCCATTTTCATCAACAACTCTTTGCGTGACAGAACCTTTTCTGTCACCCTTCCCTGTAATGTAACATCGGACATTTTTGTCCAAGAGAACGGGGTGCCACAGGGAAGCGTGCTTAGTCCTACACTTCTTAACATCATGATCAATGATATTCTGTCATCAGCTCTAGTTCCCAGGAATCTTAAATACTCGTTGTATGCTGATGATTGTGCAATGTGGCACTCGTCACGTAATGCACAATTTTCAGTAGGACGGATTCAAGCAGCGCTTGATTCTGTCCACCAATGGGCCTTACAGTGGGGCTTTAAGTTTTCCGTTCCTAAGTGTACCGGAGTAATTTTCAGTAAACGTAGAGTACCTCAAATTAACGTAACGTTAAATGGCCAACCGGTACCATTTCATAATTCTGTTAAATTTTTAGGAATTCATTTGGACCAAAGATTAAATTTTACATATCAAAACATAAATGTTTACGTGTGTGTTTGGGAGCTCTGAAGTGTACACGTGTAGCTAGGATGGAGGTTGAGGCGAACATAACTCCTCTCAGACTTCGACGAGATCAACTCGCTATCAACACCGCCATGTCCACCATCAGGAAGTCGGAGATCGGAAACGTGGCCAGTGCCTCCCTCCAACAACATCATTATCTCCACCATGGAAGACGGAGGCCACTGGCTGTACGCCTCCACCAACTAGAACAACAACTACAAATAGACCTTGGGGACTGCAACAAGTTCATCACCACCAAGATACCACCGTGGGAGACACCCAACTTCGGCGTCAACACATCGTGGTTACCATCATCGAAGGAAAAGGCGCCGGAGTTGGAGATACACCACCTGTTTGGTGGTATAGTCTGCAGTCACCTGGGGTCTCATCACGTGTACACTGACGGCTCCAAGTCGGATGAATGTGTAGGTGCGAGTGTATGGTCGAGTGAATGTGAACTTAGGTACTGATTGCCGATACATACATCTGTGTTTACAGCTGAACTTTTTGCAATTGACAAAGCTATAGACTATGCACTAAATTCTCGTCATAATTCAATAGTCATATTCTCAGACTTCAAGTCAGCCCTTCAGGCAATTAACTCATGTCAAACTATTTCTAATGAAATCCAGGGTCGCATCATTAATAAGTTGCACTTATGCAACAAGTCCTTCACTCTGATCTGGGTGCCCGGGCATTGTCGTATTTATGGAAATGAACGGGCAGACTTACTTGCAAAATCGGCTGCAGAGTTCGAGGTTACTTGGGACGTCCCTCGTGATCTACAGTCGTGTCTATCCCTCGGAAAGAAATCAATTAATTTTCTGTGGCAAGGTCAGTGGACCAGACTTAACATCTCTACTATCAAGCCTCAACTGGGTAATTGGGCCACTGCCAACCGGCCCAATCGTTTAGAAGAAAGAATCCTCGCAAGACTAAGAACAAACTGCACCAGGATAACACACCTAGAACCATTTATTGGTATAGTGAAACCACCACAGCTGGATTGCTATAGAATACGCCCCTTCTCAAGCCCAGGCCCCGTATAGGCATAATCTGGGTTGGAAGGGTCTATTCCGTGACGATCATCAGAAGTAAATAAAAATTCAAATCTGGCGCTGTACTGATAGTGGAGCCACCTGGTGGTGGCGTGGTGAGGTATTAAGCCCCTCCTCCGCTGAATACCGCTCGGCCACTCTGTCGCGGAACACGTCCCAGTCAACATCCTCGCTCCTCGCTGCTACGCTATGGTATTGTGTCTCGTGTTCCTGCTATTGTTTCTTTTGTGTTCTAGTGGCTGGCCTGCTTTGCAGATGTATAGTGTGTGTGTGTATTCTAGGAGGTTTTAGGTGTGTTTGTCGGGGTTTATTCTTCTTTAGGACTGAGTTCTCTTTTCCCTAGCGAAGGGGGCTCTTGGGCCTCTTTTTTCGGAGTTTTTCTCCTTCATTCCCCCCTTTCACCTTTCCTCCTGCCACTAGTACATTCTTCGTGTGTGTTTTATCGGGGTTTCTGGGTTTTTTTAGCGAGGTTAGCGACGCCACGTGGGGCCTTCACCTCCCCACATGGTGGGCGCGTGGGGTCTTTGCAGCCCTTCCTCTTGTCTTCCCCGATTATTATGTGTCCCCTCCCGGTAGGGGGGAGTGAGAATTGTGCCCTGGTTCTCTCTTCCTCTCCCGTGCGGGGGTTTTTTATGTAATTTTTGGTGTTTTTCCAGTATTTTTAGCCTGGGGTGTTCCTTCTCAGGCCACCGGGTCCCCTCCTCCCCCTCCTTCTGGATCCTTCTGTCCGGGGGGGTCTCTTTTACCCGCTCCATGTGGCGGGCTGTTTTGGTTTTACGGGGTTTTTCCCTGGTCGGGTGTGCGCGAGATTGGGGGGTCGTGTCCTGGCCCCCGGGTTCAGCGGGCGTGTCCCGCGCTACTTCTCCTGTGTTCCAGTGTTTGCACGTGTTAACCCATGTTTGTGTATTCTTTTCTCCCTCAGCCTACTCGTGCCCTTTGTGCTGCTTCGGGGTGTACCGTGCGGGTCTCTCCTGACGGACACCTGCACTGTTCGCCTCACGCACCCTGCTTCACTCCCTTGGGTTACGACCCTTTGGCGTGTGGTGTGTGCCGCCCCTGGGCTGAGTTGTGTCGGGTTGCCTCCCCTTCTGCCCGCTCCAAGCTCCCCGCCCTTGCTTCTCTTCGTATGGCGTGGACGAGGGCTAGGAGAATGGCCCACAAACGAGACGGTTCTTCTTTGGCGTGGGTGGACCCGATTTTGGGAACGGACCTGGGTTTGTTCAGGACCCGTTACCCTTCTTCCTGTCTCTCGGAGTCTCAGGGGCTAGAACCTCCTGAGGCCCGAGAGATTGAGCCTCCTTCCCTAGACGGTACTACGACTCCTTCTCGGGGCTTCGCCCCCCGGGAAACGAGCGAGTCTGTCGCGCTGGTTCCCCCGACTACCTCACCGGTACAAGGGCCCAGCAGGGAATCCCCAGCTTCGCCTCCTGCTAGAGCTGGCTCCTCAGGTCTCTCTAGAGGACGCAAGCGTTCAGCAAAAAGGTCCCGCCACTCCAGGAAGTCCCGTGCTCGTCGCCGTTCTCCTTCCTCCTCATCTTCGTCGTCTTCTTCTTCCTCCTCTTCTTCGTCGTCGGGGAGCTCTCCTTCGCCCGCCCGCAAATCCCGCAAGGGTAAGCGGGGGGGGGGACAGCCCCTTGTCGAGGAAGATAGTTAAGATCTTCCACACCCTTATTCCTCACGCTTTTCCTGGGGTCTCCACTGCGCAGCCTCCGGCTGTCGCTCCGGAACCCGCTCCTTTTCCCCCTCCTCCCGCTGCTGCTCCCGTCGAGGGCGCGAGTCCTCTTGGGGATGTGGGAGTCATTATCGTTCCTCCCGTTTCCCCGGGACTCGAGTCTCCGTCGGGGGACGTAGCTGAGGAGTTGGTTACCTCCTCACCTCCTTCCCCGTCACCCCCTCCTGCATGCGACGGATACCTTCCCTACTCTTGGGCTCTTCTCCCTCCTACCTGGACCCACTCTTCGGAGGAGGGCAGACTGGTGGCTTGGTCTCCGGACACGGCTCAACCAGACGTGTGGACCTGGAGGGATGACGTCCTGGTGAAGTGGGGGGCGGATGAGAAGGGCGACGCTATTCCCTTCTACAAGGTCCGTCCTATCTCAGCGCCTGTACCCACTTCATCGAGGGTGTCCTCTGCGGCTACCCTGGACGCGATGGGTTTTCTGGTGGAGTACAGCCAGTTGCACTTGTCCGAGGCTTGGAGGATTGACCGCTCCCACGGGAACACGGCGGTCCTCCTTTCCCCGGACGCGTACTTCCCAGGGGATAAGGGCGAAGGGGACCTGGACATCCCAGCCCTTCTCCTTAAGTCCCTGGACCACCAGAGACACAGCGCGCCCAGGAAGCCCCCTCCTCCGTCTTTCCCCGTCATCCTCCCTCATTCCCGTGCCCCCCCGGGCTTGAGGGAATGCCTGTGGAAGACGGAGAAGGAGCCCCCGGTTCCCTATCAGCTGAAGGAGCCCGATGGCAAGTTGCGAGAGGCGGAGTCTGCTACCCGCTTAGAGTTGGCCCACACAATCTCCACGGGGGCAGCCGCCTCACTTATCAGGGACTGCCTCAACGCCCTCACCAACACCTACCACGAGATGTCGGGTATACAACTAGCGTGAGTACCTTACTCGTGTGTCATGTTTCTTAAGGGATACGGGGTAGAGGGTCTCTCTGTTACTCCCGGGTACTTATCCCCGGGTTCGCTCGGTTTTTTCCTTGTTTACCCCTTACAGTGACACCCTCTCTTCCATGGCCACCGTGATGGAGGGCGTGGCGGCGATGGCGACCCATAATATGCGGGAGGAGGCGAAGGCTTTCGCCGAGGCGAGACTGGCAGCCCGCCAGGCGGCGGCTAAATCTGCGCCTGAGATGGCACAGAGGGGAGTGGTGCGAGCTGCCCCCCTGTCCCCTGCCCTCTTCGATCAACCGGTGACAGATACTATCTTCGCCTCCCTCCCAGCGGAAATCAATTTACCAAAACCCTCTACCTCCAAGTAAGTACCTCTCGTTGTTCTTCTTACCTGAGTTTTCACGGGAGGTGAAATGGAAGGATTTTCGGGTCTACTTTGGTTCCTAATCGTTCTGTTTGTCCATAGGCCACGTGCCCCACAGCCATCCAGACCAGCCTACCAGCCCCGAAGGCCCTCCCAGCCCTCCAGACTACCGAGGCCCTCCTATCCCACTCCCCCGAAGGCACACAACAGGCCCTCCCAGAGGGGCCAACAGCCTTTTCGAGGAAGGGGACAGGGCTCCAAGCCCTACTCCAAACCCAAGTCCTCCTTCAACCACCCCTCCCAGAAGGACCGCTCCACTTGAGGGTCCCACTCTGGGCTGCCTCACAGGGTGGTCAGCAGCCTGGCCCGCCCACGGCTGGGCAGCAAGGATAATTCGCCAGGGCCTGTCATGGCCCTGGATTACTGTTCCGGTGAGTAACTGTTATCTCTCCTGGTCTGACATATGACTTATGCCTAATCCCGTCCTTGGGTTACTGTTAGGTCAAAATCAGAGTTTCCCTTGCGGTCAAAATCTCTGCCTCTCCCGTCATTCACCCTCCAACCACCCCGGGTCCCGCGGGCCCCGGGGGATTAGGATTAACTGTACTCTCACTGACACTTGTCTCTTCCCGTTACAGCCACTGCGTCTACCTCCTGCCTCAACCAAAGTGTCACTTTCGGTCGTCCCGCATGTGTTAGAAATGCGAGAAAAAGGGGTAGTGGAGCGGGCGACGGGAAGGGTCTTTCTTTCTCGTTTATTCACGGTCCCCAAAAAGGACCAGGGAAAAACGAGATTGGTGATGGACCTGAGCAAGCTAAACAAATTTGTGAAAACATTACGTTTCAGGATGGTTTCGGTTGCTCAGGTCCGCACAGTTCTGAGGAAGGGAGACTGGTTAGCATCCCTGGATCTCAAGGATGCGTACTGGCACGTCCCGATCCACCCCAGGTTTCGCCGTTTTCTGGCCTTCCAGGTGGGGACCGAGACGTTCCAGTTTACCAGGCTCCCTTTCGGTCTTTCTCTAGCTCCGCGAGTCTTCACAAAGCTCGTGAGGGTGGTGGCATCCTGTCTGGCAGAGGCAGGTGTTCCCACCCTCATGTACCTGGACGATTGGTTGCTTCACGCCCCTTCCAAGGAGCAGGTAGCAAACAACGTCCGGGTAGCGAGGAGAGTGCTAGAGGAAATGGGGTTCCTTTTGAACATCCCCAAGTCCTCTCTCACTCCCACTCGCAAACTGTGTTGGCTAGGAATAGAGTGGGACTCTCTTTCGGCCACCCTCTCTCTCGCTCCAGACAATGCCCGCCGGACCCTCCGCCACGTCCGCCAGGCGCATTTTTCCCGTACTTTCTCTCGCCGCCAGTGGGAATCATTGCTCGGGTCCCTAAATTTCGCGGCCCCTGCAATGCCCCTGGGACGATTGAAACACAGGAGGCTGACGCGGGAGGTAAACCTCCACCTGTCCCCCGCACACAGGGACCTTCCCAGGCAAGTGTCCCCCTCTCTCCACCGCCTCCTTCGCCCCTGGCGAAGTCCCGGTGCCCTGCGTCAGCGGGTCCCCTGGGTGTTCCCTCCCCCGGGGATCACGGTGGCGACAGACGCATCGGACGTAGGCTGGGGATACCAGTCTTGCCTGGGACATCAACGTTGCGGGGGATGGAAGGAAGGGGAAAGGCTACTGCACATCAACGCCCGGGAGTTGATGGTAGCGAAGGAATGGCTCAACAGGCACCCTAAGTTTGCCAGGATAGGCGTCCGCTTCGATATGGACAACGTTGCGGCCGTGCAGTGCCTACAGAAACAGGGCACCGCACGGTCGGAAGTTCTCCTGTCCCTGTCAGAACAGATTTTTGCAATAGCGGCCAAGAGGGACATTCACCTCTCGGCCCGCTACGTGCCAGGGCGGGAGAACGATTGGGCGGACACCCTATCCAGGTTCAGGGGGACGTCAGTCGAGTGGCAACTGCGTCCCCTTGTGTTCGAGTCTCTCCGCCTTCGCTACGGGACACCGGAGGTGGACCTATTCGCCTCCCCATCCACGGCCCTACTTCCTCTGTTCCTGACATTCTCATCCAGAACAGAGGCGGGAGGCCCGGACGCCTTCACAGAGGACTGGAACAGGTGGGGGCATCTCTACCTCTTCCCACCCCCAGCTACGTCAGTCCTCCTGAAAGCGATCCTCAAGCTGCGCACGTTCAGGGGGAGGGTTCTCCTCATAGCCCCCCTCTGGCCAGCACAGCCGTGGTTCGGAGAGTTGTCCCGGTGGTGCCCTCATCCCCTTCAGTTGGGATCGGCGTGCCTCTCCAGCACCCTGTCTGCACCACTCCAAGCGTCACTGAAACTACACGCTTGGAGTTTCTACGGGGAGTCCTCAGCAAAAGGTTCACTAAGGAGACAGTGGACAAGATGTTGAGGGCTCATCGTCAGTCGTCGGTGCGACAGTACGAATCGTGCTGGAAAAGATTCCAGGACTTCTTGCGAAGACACCCCTCCATGGTCATCTCGGAGGACACAGTCCTGGAATTCCTCACGTGGCTCGCCGATTCCACCAACAGGTCCCCGGCGACGGTGCTTGCGCATCACGCAGCCCTGTCTGATCCCCTCCTCCTGGGTTTTAACATTAAGGTTTCGGAGAGGCCTCTCTCTCTCCTGAGGATGGGGATTCGGGCGGGGACCGCACCTCACCGGGCCCAGACGCCCTCCTGGTCCCTTCACCGCGTCCTTTCTTACCTGACCTTCGAGGGGGTCCCTCTGGAGGTTTGTCACCTCCTCCAGAAAGCTCTCTTCCTGCTCACCTTAGCTACAGGGTACAGGGCATCTCAGTTGGCAGCCCTGACCCGTCACACAGCCTTTTCTTCCGTAAGCCCTAACCTTACTTCCTTAACTATCTCCCCCTCTCCTGCTTTTCTAGCTAAGAACGAGCAGGCTGACGACAGAATTGGCCCTCTCGCAGTACCCTCGTTCCTGAGGGATGGAAGTTTCCACCCCCTCTGCCCAGTCCACGCCTTTTCAGCATACGTGGAGGCGACGAGAGGGGCTTCTCCGGACCACCTCTTCTACAACTCTAGGTCCGGTAACCCTCTCTTCCCTAGGTCAATCGCTCGCCTTCTCTGCCGAGTGATAGAGAACGGGGATCCCGGACACGCCCCGAGGGCTCACAGTGTTAGGGGCGTGGCCGCCTCCCTCGCCTTCCTCAGGACTCACTCGGTGGAGAGGGTCAGGGATTTGGGGGGTTGGACTTCCACTTCCGCCTTCAGGACGAGGTACCTGTTCCACTCGCTCTCCCCTACCCCCTGTGTGGCTATGGGTACTCCACCCTCCATTCCCCAGGGTCCCCGCGGGAGACACATGGGGGGGAGGGGCCGCCCGAAGAGAAAAGGTCGGGCGACTTAAGTCCCGTCACTATCATCCCATACCTCATCCACATCTGGTACAGCTTCATGCTCATCCCCATTCTATCATACGTGTACATATGGTGTGGGAAAAAATAAATTACATTGTTACGGAATTCTTGTGTATTCATTTTCCAAACAATTACCTTACTATGATGAGTGACAGGATATGTTATTACACAGGATGTCTGCATCCTAGTGTCCTCCTTCATCCCCTCGGGATCACATTACCTGAGCGAGGGCCATAGCCCTAGCTCAGAGGACTTGAATAAGGGGGGGGGGGAAAGGGGGGTGGGGTTTGCCTTGGTCACCTCCCCCCTCCTCTCCTAGACCCGAACCCTCGAGTCTGCCTATAAAGACTTTATGTGTAACAATTCTGGTCTATAACAGAATGGTCTACGGGTATATGGGATAAGCTACTACACCCCCACCACGGCTACTCACCTAGCCAGTGTTGGGAGGTGCTTTAGCTTCTACCTCACCGGGCTCGGTTACCTTTCCTGCTCTCCGCTCTCAACCACTCTTAACTAGCACGTGATTGCCTCCACCTCACCTCCCACCTACCGCATTGCATGCATAGCAATCCAGCTGTGCTGGTTTCACTATACCAATAATAGTGCATTTGTCGCGGCTTCTAGCCGCTTAAATTGTATTTATTGGTTGTGAAACCAGCACAGCATTGACTGTCCCACCCACCTCCCGATGCGGCAGGCATTCACTTTCTTTCTCATTGGAGTGACCGAGCGGTATTCAGCGGAGGAGGGGCTTAATACCTCACCACGCCACCACCAGGTGGCTCCACTATCAGTACAGCGCCAGATTTGAATTTTTATTTACTTCTGATGATCGTCACGGAATAGACCCTTCCAACCCAGAATATGCCTATACGGGGCCTGGGCTTGAGAACGGGCGTATTCTATAGCAATCCAGCTGTGCTGGTTTCACAACCAATAAATACAATTTAAGCGGCTAGAAGCCGCGACAAATGCACTAATATAGACAAACGTTTTCCACCGCATTGTAACACCTGCAATGCGGTGTTATCTATCAGTCATATCATCCTGCATTGTCGGCGATTTGTGGGGGAACGTGCTTCCCTCATAAGTTACTGTGATGCAGTAAAAGTCCCCTTCACACTCTCAGCTCTCTTAAGTGATGGGGATGGTGGTGTGACTGATAAATTGATGACTTTCTTGAGGGAGACCGAACTGATCAGAGTGATGTGACTTTTTATTACTATTGTTACCATTTTGTATGTCTATTTTTCAATTATGAATGTTATAAATTATGTGTTGTATATATTGTAAATTATGATGTATTAGCTAGGTTTAGCGATTGTCTAAAATAGGTTTAGCGATTTGTCTGTCTAGGTTTAGCGATTGGCTGTAATAGGTATTAGTCTAGTTAGCTATTGGTTGAGTAGGCACATAGATTAGTTTATTAGCTAGGATGTTAAAATAAGGTACATTTTTATTTGTATAAAGTTACAAAAACAAAAACAAAAACAATTAGTATATAAGTTTAATTTTAAGTTTAAGTGTAATAGTAATAATTATAATAATAATAATAATAATAATAATAATAATAATAATAATAATAATAATAATAATAATAATAATAAATGCATAAAATAATATGCAAAAAGTTCAAATAAAAATAATGATAAATAAGTAAAATAAAAATAAAAATATAAAATAAATAAAATAAAATAAAAATAAATAAAATAAAATAAATTAAAGGCCTTAATGACCAACACCAAGGTCGATAGGCCAGGAAAAAAGAAAAAAAGAAAAAAACATTCTTCTACATTCTGTATTTCCCCTGAAGATGTGAATATATATATATGTATATATATACATATATATATATATATATATATATATATATATATATATATATATATATATATATATATATATATATATATATATTGAGGGTATATTTGGGCAGGAGGTTTTCTCTTAAACAAGTATGGTTGAAGGCGATGGTAAGTTCGGCATTATATATATATATATATGTGTGTGTGTGTGTGTGTGTATTTGTATGTACTACTCAATCGTACACGAAAGGACTGATAGTTGGGTAGCTGTGTGTGTACTACTCACCCGTACGTTAAAAGATTTATAGTTGGGTAGGACAGCTGTAATCAGACCATCGACTCCTGTGGTAAAGTTTTTACAGTGCTCAACTGCACACAGCTCCACTGGTATACCTACACCCAATGTGTTGTCTGGACGCTCTGCTCTCACCTGTACACAACCAAGAAAACGTACACAGTCAGGAACAACGTATCTTTAGACATGAAACATACACGCTGTCAGCAAAAACAACCACAGTCATGAAGAACGTCCAGTCAAGAAAATGTATACAGTCAGGAAACACGTTCATAACAAAGAAAAACATCATCATCATCATCATGAATACCCCATACCCGTCTTTCAAGGGCTGGGAAGGATCTAGAGCCAGTGCAGGGACGCATAGTCCTGAAGTAGATACTATAATCAAGATTAAGACTTGACTAAGGCTCCGCCAACCTAGTATTAGAACCAATCAGAGCGTGCGGAGCATAACTCAACTAAATCTAACCTAACCTAACCTAACTAACCTAACCCAATCTAAGCTAGCCTGTGTTCTATGGTGTTGTTAAAAAAAAAAAAAAAAAAATATGACTTAAAAAAATACACAAGACATTACATGGTTTCGAGTTGACACACCTTCCATTACCAGCCCACTTCTCTACCAACCAGAACACAATAAAGCTGGCCAATTGAGTGGGAATCACTGTTATGACGTCAGCAATAAGCTCCGCTAGGGGCGGTAGTTTGTTTATACTAGAGGGTTGGAACTTGTATATACTAGTATCGACTTCAGGAATATGCTGCATGGACACCTGACACGTAAGGGGTCCATTTCCGAGACTATTTGAGCCTTTGGTTGGGTGCTGTAATAATGTGTGTGTGTGGTACTAGTGTGTGTGTGTGTGATATTAGTGTGTGTGTACTGACCAGCCGCACACACTTCCACCCTCTGTGTTCTGGATGATAATGAACATTATTATTATTATTATTATTATTTTTTTTTTCCTGAGCTAAAGTAATTGTAATTGCGGCTAGAACCATTTTTCAGATTTTAGTTGCGTGGAAAGGTAAACGAAACTTATTGTAACTTACTGTGTAAAGTGTAATGAACATTATCTCATCAAACACAAATAAAACGCAAATGTACACACAGAACTTGTAAGTAACTTACATAGAATACTTGAAACTTACAAACAACACTCATAACGTAAACACAAAACTTAAAATTCGTAGAATCTAAAACATACAAAACTTAATTTTTAATTAAATTAATTTCAATTAATTTCACACATAATTTTAAATTACACACATAACGTAAAACTTACACTCATAACTTACTTTGAAAGTGTATGGCAAATTAGGCTTCATATATTCATCTTTGTAGAAGGCATTAAAGTTAATAGCAGTACGTTGGATGGAGGTGCTGGTAGAGGCCTTTCTTTCAACCCCAGTCCCTTCCTCAGTCACGACGGCATTCACGCTGAGGGTATCCACGTTGCAGCCCGTTATTTCCAATTCCGCCGCAGTTGCTTCAACGTCAGTGCAACCGAATATCTGCAACGATAATAAATATAATATAATATTCAACGATAATATGATCATGCATTGGTGCAATAGAAAGAAAGGATGGATAGCAGGCATGAAGGAGAGAAAGAGAGAGACTTGAAGGTGAGAGAATAGCCCGGATGACCCTGTAGAATGAGAGAGAGAGGTGGGACAGCAAGCACGAAAGAAGGAAATAGAAGGAAAAGAGGGATAGCAAGCACGAAAGAAATGGAAGGAAAATAATTGAAAAAAAATTCATTATAATTGAGCATATACATTTATTATATTAATTCTATATAATCCATAGTATTAAAACAGTATAATTCAGGGTCTTAATTACAATTAATGATATAATAATACAGTAAATATTAGCATTAATCTGTGGCTTAGTACTCACAGTAATATTCCTGGTAAAGTGTACTCTACACCTTTCGTTCTTGTTATTGTCAATGGTGGTGGATAGGTTTCCTTTTACTGGCTGTCCAAATGTATAGCTGTGGGAGGGTGAAAATATGATAATTATCCAAATGAATGTTGATTACTAAAAGAGAGAGAGAGAGAGAGAGAGAGAGAGAGAGAGAGAGAGAGAGAGAGAGAGAGAGAGAGAGATCTTCATCAAACTCTATTCCTCTAAACACAATTCTTCATTAAATTATAATCCTCTCTCTCCCTCACTCTTAAAGCAAAACAGAAGTGATCCCGTTAACCCCTTAAACGCGAATGACAACATAAATCGACACCACAAACAAGTGTGGGGAACCGCGAGTGACGACATAAGTTAACAGGGCAGTTTTTTAATTTGCACACTCCCTATCATGCTTGTTTAGCCTCCCATCTAAGGGCAAATTGGCCTAGGAACTCCCTCGAGTCAAGCCAGCCTGGCCCAGCCAGTACCCGTAAGTGTGAAAAGAGCTGTGAGCGACTTGGCGCTTTTGCTCTAATTACCATATATGTATGACATGAAGACAGTGACATAATATTTCATATTATTGTGTTAAAAAATGTGATTCTGACACGTTTAATGACGATATCAGAGCATGAAAACGAACTTAGATATGTAAGGAGAGATTAAAAGTGAATTTTGAGTTGTGATCATTCTGAGCTGGCTACCCATCCTACAGATGTCCATTTAGTCTTCACAAGTACAGTTGCTCAACGTCCCACCTGGGCCACCCCGCTGCGAGAGGTGAGTAACATTGATGGCAACAGTGTATATGTTAGTTCATAAAAATGTATTCGACGAAAGTTCGGATCATCAAAACTCTTCTTCTGTAGTGAACCTCAACTACAGCCTGAGATCATCCGATAAATGGCGGAGTTATAACTTGACATTATTAATGGTATAAGTTACGTTATTTATATTTAACACATAAATATAGATACCGGTGTCTGACTGCTCTTTTTATATTTTGCCTGTCTTGGACCATCTCTGTTACACCTAACGAAATACCATTCTTGATCCGGGGCATGATATAAGTAAGGCAAGTCATTAATCAGTACAACACTAGATTATGAAAAGTCATGAATCTTAACAGAATTAGATAATGAATTCCAAAATTCATTATAGGATAACTCGTCGGTCGGATATAAATAAAATATTATGGAGATATTGGAAGTCGAAAATGGTTCTTCGTGACAGAGCGCTGCCTCTTCATTAACTTATCTTTTATTTCAGTTGACAGCCTCGTATCGTAAATGTGGCAAATACGTAATTGTCTTGTATGTTATAATTCTCACAATTGCAGGTCTGCATTTGTGAAACTTAGAATAGAGGTTGTAATTGCTTTGTAATTATTTTCAAGCAAATATGACGATGAAGTCGTGTTTTATTTTGTATATCATGAGGGAACCACTGAGTGTGATCAAACAAGCTCTCTCGGCGCAGGTGTCACATCTACGAAACGAGACCACCAGCTAAAAAACAAAAAATCGACTATAATACTGTATGTTTTCTAATTAATTAATTTAGTCATATAATTTTTTGCTTTGATCAGTGTGACCAGTGGCACACAACAATAATTTGCTGTGTGACCATATTCATACAGGTGGCTAAGCCAATGGGAGAATTATCTTATTCCTGAAACATTTATCACCCCACCGAGACACAAATTAGGAAGTCCATTGTAAAACCTTCAGCCATACTGAAGACCTCATGTTTCATTGCCGTTATCGCTTTATTTAATGACTTTTACCCTCGTAAATCAATCAAAAAAAAAATCTCTAATAAACTCGAAACTCTTTAATTCTGTTATTCAGATGGTCCTTGACCGTGACAGTTCATATTTCCAAAGCCGCACCCAACTCCATATTACCCTGCCCATCGATGGGATGAACTCAGGCTGTATCTGAGTTTCACTTCAGAAGAAAGGTGTAGATGATCCAAAATTTTGTCGAGCATGAACACACGAACAATCATGAACAGTGTTGCCATCACAGTTAACCACCTCTGGCAGAGGGGTGGCCCAGGTGGAACGTTGGGCAACTGTACGTCGTGCACAACTGAAGCACCCTTCGCCGTCTTGGCAGCCAGAGGCAAACAGTCCACACCATCAGAATCCTGCGAGGAGGTGGACGAGGCGTCAACAAGTTGTTTGGTAGAGGTTGAGGAGGTGGACGGCTGCAACCTGAGCTGCGGAGTGACTGAGGACGGGGTGGGGGGTGTTGCGCAAGGGCAGCTCAGGACAGTGATCCTCAATTGGAGACTCGTCGTCCTCCGACATGGCCAAGTCGGCCTCCAAGCAGGAATCCCTGGTCTACATCAGGTCAGGCAAGGACTAGATGGGAAGCGAACAATTGAACATGCAATCAACAAGGGAAACACACACACACAGAACCACAACAAAACAGAACACAGAACCAAAACAGATAAACAACACCACAGAAACAACAACACACAAACAAGAACGCAGAAACAACACAAACAACAATGCAGGCAGAGAGTCAGGAGAACGTCCACACTCCAGCAAGGTTGGAGCGAGACTGATTAGGAGATTTCAATGCTACTTCTACAAAGGAAAATGTGATATAAAGCATAGATATATATAAAACCAGAAATGGAAGATGATTTTTACTATTCATATAAAATCGAACAGACAAAAGCAAATATGGCGAAACCAGATGAAACAAGAGCATGATTCAAACCCAGACACTCCTGCCTTACAACTCTGAGAGTCGAAACTAGACAGAAACTGACACAAGATTCCTTTATCTCGAACCGCAGTTTGACCATAGGACCACTCAAAGCGCATTTTACTTTATACGATAAATTCTAGTCCAGAGATATATGTCCGGGGCGGTACCGGTACCATTTCGTGTCGCTTGGTTTTGGTCTTTTTTTTTTTTTTTTTTTTTTTTTTTTTTTAATTCATTGCGCCGTAGCGTCAATCAACAGGCAGGCAACAATACATACTGGTAGGCGGGACCCATGAGAATACAACGACTACAACCACACATACACACGCACACGCACACACACACCACACACACACATCACGAAAACATAACAGAATGGAGCACAAGCACACAGACAAATATCTACATTATGACCTATTTAAATCCACCAAAACGAGGGTGGCGTACCAGAAGTTCCTCCAGAACCTGGTGGTTCAGCAGGTGTCGACAAACCACATCAAGTGGCAGGCCCTGGGGCAGCAAGTGTCGGACAGTGGGGCAGGCCAGGCAATAGTGCTCTATAGTGTTAGCACGAGGCGCTCGACACAAGCGACACTCAGTGAAGGGAGGCTCACCCTGCATCCTAGCAACCTGCCATGGTGGACGGTAGCCAAGCCTCAAACGAGCAGAGACTACATTGTGCCTCCGAACCATGAGGCCTCGACGACGGTAGGAATATTTGTGACGGCAGACAGACTCATAATGTGTGATGGAGATGCTGAAGGGCCTCTCTGCATCCCTGCGTCGCCGTACAGGGAGGAGAGCGGCGGAGTGGACTTTAGAGAGGTAACATGTCAGGGAGAGAGGACGTCCAACACCACGAGGAGGCAGATGGCAGGCTTCCTTTGCGAGTCTGTCAACTGTACCATTGTGACGTAAACCTACATGGGATGGCACCCATAAAAATTTGACAGTCAAGTTACGATGACGCAATAAGGACAAAAACGATAAAATCTGCTGAACAACAGTAGAGTGTGTGGGCTGAACACTAGAGAGAGAATGAAGGGCAGGTCTGGAGTCACAAAAAATGGCAGCATTCACTCCACATTGACAAACAAGACTAACAGCATCCAGAATGGCATACAGTTCACACAATGTTGAGCTAGAGTGGTTACAGAGACGACGGCCAACCCAGCCCCCTGGAGGTGACTCCATGTCAGGTGAGAAAACGGCACAACCTGCTGCACCATCCACTTGCAGTGAGCCATCAGTGTAGAGGCAGTATGGATCTGTGATGGAGGACGTCACTGTTTCTATGTGTTCCAGAGCCAACTGCCGCTGTAGAAAAGGCAGTTCCGACTTGGAAGTAGGTGTGAAGCTCACATCAGGTGTTGGTAGCATCCACGGAGGGGGTCCTGGGGGGACGTCGGCCACCATTATATCTATATTAAGACTACGGAGCATAGAGGAAACAGACCTTATAAGAGTACGTCCAACAGGCAGTATGGGAGGGACCGGGTAGTTTGGTCTAAGAGAAGTCCTGACTAACTGAGAGTAATGGGGTGAAAGATGTGGGAAATGGAGGCACTTGACAGTGAAACAAGTAACATTAGAATAAATTCTCTCCACTAACGGGGGAAGACGCAACTCACGCTGCATGTTCACTATCCTGGTCGACATTGGACAACCGAGAATTATTCTCATTGCTCTATTCTGAAATTTTTCTAAAGTTTCAAGAGTAGCCCTGGGAAGTTGAATCAGAGCAGGGGAGAGGTAATCAACAACTGAACGGATAAAGGCAATATAGATAGTCCTGGCTACTGGGATGGAGATGCCCGAGGAGTTGTTAGTGAGCCATTGAAGTGGCGTAAGTCGGCGCTGGAGACGACCCAATAAGTCCTGGACAATGGGATGGTCTTGAGGTCTGGCAGGGACAACTGGCCAAATATTGACTGGTGCGCCCAGGTAGCGATACTGGGAACACATGGGAATGACAGTCCCTCCAATGGTGAACACTGGCCGAGCTTGAGGAAGGCGGCAGGTGAATATTCTGCTCTTATCTGGTGAGACAATAATGCCACAGTGAGAGGAGGACACAGAGAAGGAGTCAAGAAACCGCTGGAGATCCCTTGGTGAGGTAGAATTAACACAGATATCATCAGCATAGCACATAATTGTAGTTCCATGTATATCAGGGAGAGAAGTGAGCAGCCAATGATCAGAATATTAAATAGCAATGGGCTGAGAACACCCCCTTGAGGCATACCAAGATGAAAACTGCGCAAAGGACTGAATGCACCACTGAAAAACACACGGGAGGTCCTGTTACTCAGGTAGCCCCGAATCCACCGTAATAGATTACCCTTTATCCCAAAGTCAACCAGTTGATCCAAATTGACGTCTCTCTTAGCAACATCGAAGGCACTTCGAAGGTCAATGAAGGCCACCACACTGTCCCTGTTAAGGCGAGTGTACAGGTCGACTAGGCAGTGGTGTGTGCTTCGCTGGGGAAGGAAACCAAACAGCCATTGAGAAAGGCGATCTTGCAGTCTGTACATGAGACGATTGAGTAAGATTCTCTCCATAACTTTACAAAAACAGGAAGTCAGGGAAATAGGCCTGAACTTCGCAGTGCCGGGCTTAGGGATGGGTATTATTGTGCTGCTGGTCCAGGCTCGTGGTACACAACCATCACGAAGACAAAGATTGTACAGTCGAAGTAGAGGGTTCCCAGGAACTTGTTGAAGTAGGCGCAGCACAGCATAAGTAATACCATCATCACCAGGGGAAGAAGCTCTACCCCGAGAGAGAGCACGTCGCAACTCCTCCTCAGTTATCTCCTCTGCATCATCGTCATCATCTTGCAACAGAGCAGACATTAGACGTAGCCGATGGACAGCAGCACGGGAAGTGAGTGCATCTTGTATGTGGATGGGTAGACTGGCTGAGGTAGATTGTTCTGACCAGGCATCGACAAGTTGTTGGGCATAGTCGGCGGGAGTGTGATGACGAGCAGTGGCCGGTGTCTTTTTAACAACCCGACGGATGAGATGCCACATGGAAGCCACACTTGTTTGCTGGTTGATGCTGTCCATGAACCGCTGCCAAGACTCAGTGTGAGCACACTCCTGCAGGGCAACTAAAGCGTCCCTAGACATCTGGTAACGATGAAGCAGGTCAGGAATTGGGTTGGCTTGAAACAATAGGCGATCACGTTCAGCCTCCTCCTTTGCCTCCTGTATACGTGCATCCAGCGTCCAGGAGTGGGCAGTATGGCGATGCTGGAGGTGTGGCCGGGAGACGTATAGCCTATAAAAGTCATGACTAGCAGATACAAGATCAAAGTACAACTGTTCAGCTGATGATATGTCAAATGTAGGGAATACATGGGCCATGAATAAGATGTAAGTCGGGCAATATTTAGGGGGCACAGCAATACGCAAACGAGTGGCTGAAGCACTTGACCCAGCAGTTAGAGAATAATGAAACCGAAGAGCGATGTGATCAGAGAATAAGTCTGGCACGGAGGAGCACAGGACCCGAGATGCTATCAGGCCAGACGAGAGGATGTAATCCAAAGTACCTCCCCGGCAATGAGTGGCACCGCCAGTGTCCCAGCGTGTCAGATGATGCTTGCGGATGTATGAAAGGAGACGAACACCATTACAATTAATAGAGCCAGAACCATCACCCAAATCAGAATGCCGAGCATTAAAATCTCCCATATAAACCATACCACGCACTGTTGGAGAAGGAAGAGCCTCAAGAGTGAGTCTAGCTGGGGCAGAATAGACATTACGTAGTTGTAGTACTCCATTCCCACGTAGAACCTCAAATAGCTGAAAGGTCATGTCAGGATCAGTGGAGGTACGGAGAAGGCGATGTGGCAAGGAGCTATGTATGTAAGTCAGGAGACCATTCCTTACCAGATGAACATATGGCACATAACCTGAGAGAGGAGGAGCTTGCCCAGCAGCGAGCGGCCGTCCTGGAAATGCTTCCTGGAGAAAAATAACACTGGGATGATGACGAAGAACATAGGCCTTGAGTTGAGTGAACTTATCATAACTGGTGATACCACATACATTCCAGGAGATGACATCCAGCCGGCAATCACTAGCGAACTCTGTATTTGGAGGTAGAAGTCCGGTGAGTGGGAGCAGATGAGCGACCTGGAGAAGAAGATGGACCAGGAGAAGGGACTGACTCGAAAAGCTTTTCAAGGCGAGATGCAACAGTATCCATCTTTTCGGTAAGGGTAGTGACAGTTGAGATGATGGCCTGCTAAGCCTCGACCAAGGTGGAGAGTTTGGAGTCATTGGCAGCCTGCACGGTAACTAGCCCATCAATCCTGGCTTCAAGGGCAGAAAAGCGGTTCTCGAGAGCCGTACATCGTGCCATGAGGGTAGCAACAGACTTGCGGAGGGCCAGGTCTGGAGGTGAGGCAGGGCTGGTAGGAGGAGCAGACTGGGGAGGTGGTGGTGGTGGCGGTGGTGGAGGCGGTGCAATAGTAGTGACACGAGCCTGGACCTGACGTCGAGTACACTCATGCCACACATTAACCCCTGGCTGAAGGCATCGTGGACACTTCTATCGAGTCGTATCCTCAGGAGGTGAAGGCTCAGAGGTGGAGGCAGCAGGACGTGATGGTTTGCCCCTGACAGGACACGTCTTGGTATCATGGTCGGCAGCACACCATGCACACTTCGGCCTGGCAGAACAATACCGGGAGATATGCCCCAAACCCCAGCACCTGTAGCACCAAGGCTGGTCATTATGAAGTTTCCTCACCTCACACGGTGGAAGACAAGGGAGGAAATCAAAGGAAATCTCATTTGGAGGTGGATCAGGTTGACTCCAGACAACAACGATACGGCTAATGGGGGAACCATCTTGGAAAAGACGATGGGCAAAGTACACACCAGGGTATCCCTTAGCAAGTTTCAGGTCAACATCAATAGGAAAACGGGTAAGGATGTAGCTGGGGAACTTACGAGGCCTCTCGGGTGAGTCTTCAAGAATGAGAGTCAGAGACAAAAATTCACCAGCCTTCACTCTATCAATGATATCCTGACGCTTCCTAGAGATGTAGACAAACCGGGAGGTGACAGCAGCCATCTTGACTTCAGCCAGTTCACGCTGCAGCTGGAAGGCCCTGTTGACATCAGACAACCAACGCAACTTTGTGTCTGTAGATGGGTTCCCAGAGAAGGAGAGCTTGACATAGGCATTTCTTGGGGCAAAAGCAGGAAGGTTGGACGAGGGCAAGGAGTTGGTATACAAAGAAGAAACACCACGTTGAGGCAGAGAAGGTACGTCATGCACAGCTGAAGCACCCTTGGCAGTCTTGGCAGCCGGAGGCAAACAGTCCACACCATCGGAATCCTGCAAGGAGTCGGACGAGGCATCAACGGGTCGCTTGGTAGAGGTTGAGGAGGTGGAAGGCTGCAACCTGAGCTGCGGAGTGACCGAGGAGAGGGGGGGAGGGTTGCGAGAAGGCAGCTCAGGCCAGTGATCCTCGATAGGAGACTCATCCTCCTCGGACATGGCCAAGTCGGCCTCCAGGCAGGAAGCCACATCCGAATCCGCGCTCTCCATCAGGCCAGGCAAGGCCTAGATGGGAAGCGAACAACTGAACACACACAAACACACGAACATACACACACAGAACCACAATAAAACAAATAAACCACAAACAACAATACCACAAACAGCAAAACCACGAAAAAATAAAGAGATAGAAAATGTAAACAACCCCTATAACACCACAGACACAATAACACACAAACAAGAACGTTGAAACAAGACAAACAACAACACAAACAACAACACAGGCAGAGCGCCAGGAACACGTCTTCACTCCAGGAAGGTTGGAGTGAGACTCGCATCAGTTATGGTAGTGCATATGATATCGTGCATGAACACCTAAATCTGAGGAAGAAGTGTGGTTGGAGCCCCATTTGCTGACTGAAGAACAGAAGAAAGAACGGGTGCGAGTGTGTCGTCTCTTGACTTCTGAATTTGAGCCAAATAGTGTAAAACGGTTTTCTGTTGTTGATACTGGAGATGAGTGTTGACTTTCGTTTTTTACCACCCGAGATAAGTAGTCCAACATGGTGTGGTTGAATGATGAAAGCCTCGACCTCAGATTTTGAAGGAAGGATTTCGGAGCTGCAAGCGCCTTTACATCATCTTTTTCAGTTTTCAAGTACCAGTCTGTGTGGATGTAATGCTTCAACACTACAATCACAGCCTAATACTACAATCACAGCCCAATACTACAATCACAGCCCAGTACAAAGCTCGCTTCACTGTGCAGTACCTGGAGCAGCAAGGGATCACCCTTCTCCCCCATCCACCCAACTCACCTGACCTTGCTCACCAGGACTTGGCTACAGCAGTCAATTTAGAACTGAGGAATGTACCAACTTCCAAGTATCATGCTTCATGAAAAGGATGGAACGTTGCATAGAGGTAGAAGGGGAGTACTGTGAAGGAATGTAGGACAGTGTTCTGATTGAAGCAACAAATAACAGGTAAAGGAGATATTGATGGTTCGCTTTTTCTATCATGATGGTGGCGGATGCAGTGTGTTTCTTGGCACAGTTTGGTAGAATCAATAGTTCTCCAATTCACTCATAGCAACACATGCAAATGTGACCCCGTTAAAAAACAAACAAACACACTCATTTAGCACACGCAAACAAAACAAAGGGATCCCGTTGAAAATATACTGACACACATACTTAGAACACCTAAATAAAACTAAGGGATCCCGTTGAAAATATACAGACACACATACTTAGCACAAACAAACAAAACAAAGGGATCCCGTTGAAAATATACAGATACACATACTTAGCACACGTAAATAAAACTAAGGGATCCCGTTGAAAATATATAAACACACTTACTTAGCACACACAGTGAAGGAGAATGCAGTGTCTGTAGCGAGACTGTATGGTGGTGGAAGTAGAGTGACTTCGAAGCGAGGTAACACGAAATCCTCCACTTTAAATTCTGTTGTTATTTGGTTGCCTTGTGGAGGAATTAAGTGGATGGTGTATATGCCCTGTTCAGGGGAAAAAAAAGGTGGAGTGGTCAGTTGGTGGGGAGGGGGAGAGAGAGATTATGTATCATTTTCTACCCAACTCTCTCCTCACAAGCGCCATATATATATATATATATATATATATATATATATATATATATATACAGGGTTATTCAAAACTACATTTACAAAATGACAGGGTAAAGTCCTGACATGATGTAATTTTCAAAAATTTAAAAAATTAATGACAGACATGAAAGCCAAATCCATTACCGTGGGCGAATGATCGAACACTTCTAAAATAAACTCCTCACCCCCCACAGCACCCCGTGTTCTCTCTCGGGTAGACGAGGGAACTTAATACAACGTATGAAGCAATAAACCCTTATCGATTACGGGTATTGTTTTGTGGTCGAGTTACACTTACCGAGTGATACGTGGAGATGCCAGGGTGGTACTACTAACTTATCTGACATTACAAGAAACACGAAGCCTTGGGATCGATTAAAAGCCAACGGATCTGTTTGAATCCCATGATCGATAAGGGTTTCATTGCTTCATACGTTTTAAAACTTCCCTCGTCCACTTAAGAGAAAGCAGGGGATGAGGTGGGGGTAGGGTGTTATTTTAAAGCGTTCGATCGTTCGCCCACGGCAATGGATTTGGCTTTCATGTGTGTAATTAACTTTTTAAATTTTTGAAAATTACATATGGAAATATGTTTAACATCATGTCAGGACTTTACCCTGTCATTTTGTAAATGTAGTTTTGAATAACCCTGTATATATATATATATATATATATATATATATATATATATATATATATATATATATATATATATATATATATATATATATATATATCACAACCATGTTGTATATGTCATATACAACACTACCATCTCTCTCTCTCTCTCACCACTACCATTTCAAACACACACACGCCACTAACACCACACATACAGACACACACTACTACCATAATAAACACACACACACACCACTACCATTACACATAGTCACGCCACTACCAACACACCTCTCTCTCTCACCTTCTCCTGTTCATCAATCAGACGCATATCCAGGTGAATCAGTCCGTTGGCTGTTGTGACATTCTGCCACTGAGCGATCCGTATGGTTGAAGGGGCTGTTACCCACACCTCGGGGTACTGTCGGTAAAAAAATGTATACATGAGTTTACATATTGTAATAAAACGTACAGTTTCGGTCATATGAAACAGACACTAAAACGGAGCCCCTAAATGAGCATGGGGTAGGATGAGACGTGTGTGTGTGTGTGTGTGGCTAGGGTAGGATCAGACGTGTATGTAGGGTAGGAGGAGACGTGTGGGTAGAGTAGGAGGAGACGTGTGTGTGTGTGTGAAAGGTAGGATGAGACGTGTGTGTGTGTAGGGTAGGATGAGACGTGGTGTGTGTGTAGGGTAGGATGAGATGTGGTGTGTGTGTAGGGTAGGATGAGATGAGATGTGGTGTGTGTGTGTGTGTGTGTGTGTGTGTAGGGTAGGATGAGACGTGGTGTGTGTGTGTAGGGTAGGATGAGACGTGGTGTGTGTGTGTAGGGTAGGATGAGACGTGGTGTGTGTGTAGGGTAGGATGAGACGTGGTGTGTGGGTGTAGGGTAGGATGAGACGTGGTGTGTGTGTGTGTGTGTGTGTAGAGTAGGATGAGACGTGGTGTCTGTGTGTGTAGAGTAGGATGAGACGTGGTGTGTGTGTGTGTGTAGGCAATAGTGGCTGTTGTACTGTGTGTTGCCATACATTACTATTCGTTTCAGCGCCGGACAGACGCTGTTTTTCACAAATATCTCCTAAATGAATCTTTGTATAAGTATAATATTTCAGCATACTACCTTTAACATCTGGACCTAATTTATGGCTGACATACCATATTCCTATATGTGTTATGCAAGGAGTTTACTCTTGAAAAATAAAACAAAGCTGGCCAGTCATATTGACGCATTCGAAGGAAAGTGTGGCCCCCCCAACACCCTCCCAAACCATTCCTAACCACAACTACTTCTCCCCCTTCTCGCCCTCGTTATCCCCTATGGAATCCCTCCTCTTCTCCCCCTAACTCCTCGCCTCCCTCATCACTCGAGTCCCTCCCTATTTCTCCCAACACTGTATTATATATTAGAATATTATGTAGATGTATATGTATAGATATGATTATTAACTAAGAGTATGGTACAGTACAATTCCATAGAGGCAAGACGTATTTCACATTGATAATTACTGTACAACAGCATTTTTACATACATGTAGTATGTAGAAGGGCTGGGGGGTACCTCATACCTCAGAGAGGGGCAGGAGATACGGGAGACTGTGGATATTCAATTAAAGCATAAATTGCTTATTTGAAAAGGTAAAGAACACATGAAGCAACCATGAACGATTTTATTTGGTTGCCCAAAACCAAAACTGACTTCATCCTTCTGGTGGCCTTAGACACGTCGGTTATTATCTGGCTATACGGCCATTAACAACGGCATTAGCTATTGCTTAAATGGTCGTTTGACCCACTCTAGTTTTCATGTCCACACACAACATTAACTGTATTAAACAATATTACTAATGAACGATACGTATATACATACTATCATATGTAACTATTATTTATGTACGCAATTATAATAAGAAAAAAAAATCAAGGATGGAAGGGGGATTGTGTATATAGGGGGGTGAAGAGTGAAACGGGGAGGGGGATAATGTGATATTGGGGTAGGGAAGGAAGGAGTGGTCTGAGGGGTGTTCGAGGTGTTGGTGGAGGGGTTACACAAGTACCCCACACTCGTCCGATTCTCTATGACGCCTTAGATATGATGACTGGATTAGGCTTAATATCACTCAGTAAACTCCTAACATGACACATATAGTAATATGGTATGTCGGCTATAAATTAGGTCCGGGTGTTAAAGATAGTGTGCTGAAATATTATATTGATACAACGATTCGTTTAAGGAATATTTGAGAAAAACAGTGTCTGTCCGGCGCTGAAACGAATAGTAGTGTAGGGTATTTATGTTCTTTTCCTCTCACACTATGGAAGGTATATACACAGTACGGAGTTCACAGTATTTTATTTGTTGTAGTGCTGACAGTTTGGAATATTCCACAGATTATAATATAGTACAAGTTGTTTCACTAGTATTCACGTCTGCTTGTGGTGGTATGGTATTGGGCACGAGTCGTGAGAATTGTGTTTGTTTCACCTGGTCTTGATCACGTCCTGGACACGTGCTCACCAACTGTTACCCTCCCGGAATGAGCTCAGAGCTCGTAGTGACCGATCTTTGGGTAAGGTTGGAACCTTTTTCCACACACCGGAATAGCGAGGTCACAACTCCTCGACTTACGTCCCGTACCTGCTAGGTGAACAGGGGTTACACATTTAAGGAAACAATCCCAAATTGTCTCCACCCGACCGGGGATTCGAACCCTGTGTGTGCTGTTGAACGTGTCAGGAAGCGAACTGGCTATCTGTATGTTCTTCGCCGTATATATTAGTGTGTGTGTGTGTGTGTGTCATAGAGAGATATATATTTAATCCTTTAATTTTGTGGCGAAGGAGGGAGGCTGTCCCAATCGTAGTCAGGTAAATCCGATAATTACTGACAAGGTCTAAGGAGTGTTTGCCCAAGAGGATATGTTGCTGACAGGAAATGGATTGTGAAAGGGCAGTACACTACAGTAGGCTGTTATTTTGGGGTATTTCACGTTTTCTTTCTTATTTAAACGGCCATTATGTATTTGATGTAGTTCATCAAGTTATTGTTATAAACACTATGATGCTGTAACGTGGCAGAGATGTGGAGGAAGTAATAAGAAAGAAAACGTGAAATACCCAAAAGTAATAGCCTAGTGTATGGCAACACCGAGTACAACAGCCACCATTGCCTACCACCTCCCACCTCCCCTTGTCCACGCATTTTTAATTTCAACATAACTGCCAAACAAGGTCTCAGAAGACGTATGTTTATAGAGAAATACATCTACTTTCATTTGACAAAGCGGGAAAGGAAAGTCGAGGGACACCATATATATATATATATATATATATATATATATATATATATATATATATATATATATATATAAGAGCGGAGGGGCACTACGGGAACTGAAAGGAAAGTTCCAAGACCTAATCAAGGAGGAGGCGGAGTTGAATTAGCAATTACTGTCAGAGGGTAATGTAAACAAGAGGATTGGCGAGATACGAGACCAGGTTAAGAAACAAGCTGAAATGTTAACGAAACAACAACGAAGCTTAGTGGATTTCCACCAAAGAGACCGATCGAGAGAAGAATATTATCGTGACTGGTGTACTGGATGATAATGAAGAGCTGGAGCAGGGTTGCCAGATTCTGAACACAATATTATCGTACAGGGACCTCAAAATTATTGTTTTCATAACAAAATAATGGTACTGTTATTAAAGAAATATCGTACAAATTATCGTACATTTTGAGATCTAATATCTATCCCTTGAGATAAATAAAACGTACACTTTATGCATCACATCTAAATTTTATTAATATTGAGCAAATTCAACTAAATTATCTTTCAAAGATTAGTATTTTATACGAAATAAATCAAATAATCACATTTTAAACATACCATACCTCAATAGTAAATAACATATACAGTAGTAGGCCTCATCATCAGTTGAAGAAAATGTAAAATCTTTTTAAAAGTAAAAGTTTGAATATATGTATGTAATTAAAAATAACCATTCATATTTTAGACATAATAAGCTATACCTCATTGCTTATGACTTTACTCAGAGTCAGAATCTGATGTGTTACTGTATAGTTCCTTGGCTGCCAAGAGAGAATACATATTATTTGTTGGGATAAAGTTTTTACAGCATGATCCAGTAGATTTCATACATTCTGTTGCTAACAGTGCCTCATTTACAGTTGCTGTCTTCAACCTATTTCTTATCTTAGTTTTGAAAAGGTTAATTTTACTAAAAACTCTCACATTCTACATTCGAATGGGGTAGGCTAAGAACAGATAGTGCAAACTGTGAGAGATCTATGAAGCCTGGCTTATCTTTTAATAATGCAGCCCAAAACTTATCACTGTTCTGTGTATTCATAAACATAGAAAATTATTGTACAAACCTTACGATAATGAGAAACACTATCGTACATCGTACAGAGGGGTAAATAATCGTACATGTACGATAATTATCGTACGTCTGGCAACCCTGCGCTGGAGGGTGCTCCAGCGCATGAAGGTAAATTAAAGATGATATGGGCGTGCATAGAAGCTAGCGAAGCTATAAAGGGGCACAGGAGGTTGGCTAAGCATGAAGGTAGACAATAGACGGCGTCCTATTTTGGTGAATGTTGATAGCAAGGAAGCAAGGGATAGAATCTTGGGGAAGACGAACAAACTGAAGCAAGCTGGTGGAGTTCAACAGGATCTACTTTAAGAAGGACGTTCATCCTAGTATCAGAGAAGAGTGGAGGTGGCTGCGAAACGTAGTTAAGAGGGAAAGGGAGTGGCCAGAACATTCCGGATGTGTGATTCGGATGGATAC
The DNA here is from genome assembly GCA_033782935.1 of Petrolisthes cinctipes. Classification (NCBI taxonomy): domain Eukaryota; kingdom Metazoa; phylum Arthropoda; class Malacostraca; order Decapoda; family Porcellanidae; genus Petrolisthes; species Petrolisthes cinctipes. Next base: position 317,378 of record JAWQEG010000148.1, read on the forward strand.
CCGAGAAAGGAATTTGTACAGAGACAATACGGTGATCGATGAGTAGAACCAGCAGTAGCCTATTTTTAAGTCGACCACAGTGCCCAGTATCTCAGAAGATTTTGTCTTGGAAAATAAACGGCACAAGAACAAAAATAGAAAAAGTTGAAGTGGAAAGCGTGCTGCTAGACTATGACATTATTAGTTTGAACAAAGTATATATTTTTCGAGATACACATGAGTGAGACTTTCAGACAAAACATAGTTTTTCCTATAGTTTTTCATGTAATTCGTTCGATTTTAACATCCATTTATTGTACAAATAACCTGTTTTGGCCATATCCCATTACCAGGCTTTTGGTAAAAGCTGGCTAGAGAGTTGTGCATGGTAAGACCTATATGAAACTTACGTAATTTGACCATAAGAATGTATATCACAGTGAAAATTATATATCATGCACATGTGTAATTCGGAAATACTTCCGAACGAACTAAAGATATCGCCACCAGTCTATTCCGGTTATATTTCATTCAGAAGTAATGTGAGAGGTTCAGGCGAAAGAGGAATGACAGTGATATTAGTGAGGGGCTGCTAAATTGTCTTAGTATATAACAGGCAGTCTGCTTCCAACCTTGGTGGAGTGTAGACGTTCTTCTGGCGTGCTGCCTGCATTTTGTGTATGTTGTTGTTTGTGTTGCTTGTGCATTCTTATTTGTGTGTTATTGTTTCTGTGGTGTTTTTGGTGTTGTTTGTCTGTTGTGATTCTGCGTTCTGTTTTGTTGGGGTTCTGTTTGTGTGTGTGTGTGTCCCTGGCTGATTGTGTGTTCAGTTGTCTGTGTTCAGTTCTTTGCTTCCCATCTAGGCCTTGCCCGGCCTCATGGAGAGCGTGGATTCCTGCTTGGAGGCCGACTTGACTATGTCAGACGACGAGTCTCCAATTGAGGATCATTGGCCTGAGCTTCCCTCTCGCAACCCTCTCCCCTCTCCTCGGTCACTCTGCAGCTCAGGTTGCAGCCCTCAACCTCTACCAAGCGACCCGTTGACGCCTCGTCCGACTCGTCGCAGGATCCCGATGGTCTGGATTGTTTGCCTCCGGCTGTCAAGACAGCGAAGGGTGCTTCAGCTGTGGACGACGTACATACCTTCTCTGCCTCACCCTGGTGTTTCTTCCTTGGAGTCTTCGCTACCCACCTCCAATTGAGATTTCCTTTGATTTCCTCCCTTATCTTCTACCGTGTGAGGTGCAAAAACTTCATAAGTGTCCACGATGCCTTCAGCCTGGGGTTAACGTGTGGCATGGATGTGCTCGACGTCAGGTCCAGGCTCGTGACTCTACTATTGCGCCGTCTCCACCACCGCCACCATCACCTCCCCAGTCTGCTCCTCCAACCAACCATGCCTCACCTCCAGACCTGGACCTCCACAAAGTCTGTCGCTACCCTCGTGGCAGGATGTGCGACCCTTGAGAACCGCTTCTCTGCTCTTGAAGCCAGAATTGATTGGCTGGTTCCCTCCTTCATTGACCTTCGAAGTGCCTTCGATGTTGCTAATAGAGATGTCATTTTGGATCAACTGGTTGATTTTGGGATAAAGAGTAATCTACTACGGTGGATTCGGGGCTACCTCAGTAACAGGGCCTCCTGTGTGTTTTTCATTGGTGGGCTCAGTCCTTTGCACAGTTTTCATCTTGGTACACCTCAAAGGGGTGTTCTCAGCCCATTTTTATTTAACATCAGTTCCTCACTTCTCTCCTTGGTATTCCTGGAACTACAATTACGTGCTATGGTTATGATATCTGTGTTCATTTTACCTAGCCCAGGGATCTCCAGCGATTATTTGACTCCTTCTCTGTGGCCTCCTCTTACCGTGGCATCATTGTCTCCCCAAATAAAAGCAGAATATTCACCTGCCACCTTCCTCAAGCTCGGCCAGTATTCACCATTGGAGAGAATGTCATTCCCATGTGTTCCAAGTACCGCTAACGGGGCGCATCAGTCAATATTTGTCCAGTAGTCCCTGCCTGCTAAGCCTTAAGACCATCCCTTTGTCCAGGACTTGTTGGGTCACCTCCAGCACCGACTTAAACCACTTCAATGGCTCATTAAAAACTCCTCAGGCATCTTCATTCCCGTAGCCAGGACCATATATATTGTTTTCATCCATTCAGATGTTGATTACCTCTCCCCTACTTTAATTCAACTTCCTAGGGCTACTCTATAAAGTTCAGAGAAATTTCAGAATAGAGCAATGAAAATAATTCTCGGCTGTCCCATGTCGACCAGGGTAGTGAATATGCAGCGTGAGTTGCGTCTTCCCCATTAGTCGAGAGAATTTACTCTAATGTTACTTGTTACTGTCAAGTGCCTCCATTTCCCACATAGTTCACCCCATTACTCTCAGATATAGTCAGGACTTCTCTTAGACGAAACTCCCCTGTCCCTCCCATACTGCCTGCTGGACATACTTTTATAAGGTTTGTTTCATCTATGCCCCGTAGTCTTAATATAGATATAATGGTTGCAAACGCCCCCCCCCCACTCCCGTGGATGCTACCAACACCTGATGTGAGCTTCACACCTACATCCAAGTGGGAACTGCCTTCTCTACAGTGTCAGTTGGCTCTAGAACACCTAGAAACAGTGACGTCCTCCATCACAGATCCATACTGCCTCTACACTGATGACTCATTGCAAGTGGATGGTGCACCTGACTTGGAGTCACCTCCAGGGGGCTGGGATGGCTGTCGTCTCTGTAACCACTCTAGCTCAACAATGTGTGAACTATATGCCATTTTGGATGTTGTTAGTCTTGTTTGTCAACGTGGAGTGAATGCTGCCATCTTTTGTGACTCCAAACCTGCCCTTCATTCCCTCTCTAGTGTTCAGCCCACACACTCTACTGTTGTTCAGCAGATTTTGTCGTTTTTGACCTTATTACGTCATCGTACCTTGACTGTCAAATTTTTATGGGTGCCATCCCATGTAGGTTTACGTTACAATGGTACAGTTGACAGACTCGCAAAGATGGCATGCCATCTGCATCCTCCTGGTGTCGGACGTCCTCTCCCCCCGACATGTTACCTCTCTAGAATCCGCTCCGCTGCTCTCCTCCCTGTACGCAGGGATGCAGAGAGGCCTTTCAGCATCTCCATCACCCACTACAAGTCTGTCTGCCGTCACAAATATTCCTACCGTCGTCGTGACCTCATCGTTTGGAGGTACAATGTCTTCTCTGCTCGTTTGAGGCTTGGCTACCGGTTGTTGGGATGCAGGGTGAGCCTCCCTTCACTGAGTGTCACTTGTGTCGAGCGCCTCGAGCTAACCCTATAGAACACTATTGTCTGGCCTGCCCCACTGTCCGACACTTGCTGACCTAGGGCCTGCCACTTGATGTGGTTTGTAGACACCTGCTGAACCACCAGGTTTAGTGGAACTTCTGGTACACCACCCTCGTTTTTGTGGATTTAAGTAGGTCATAATGTAAATATGTGTCTGAATTCTTACTCTTATTTTTTTTTTCTATCTTTTGACTGACCCCATGGCGTAATAAAAAAAATCTTTTAATTAAACTCTCTCCTCACCTGTGCAGTTGAAATCTTGAGCTCCGGACCGACCACCGTAATGGCTCGCATTTGAACCTTCTGTCCGGGTAAATAAAGATACTTGTCCGTCTGTAGGAAAGTCTGTGTGGTGATCGCTTTGACCTGTATGACGGCTTCATGGTACACTCCTACTCCGGACACAGAACCGAATAGTTTCAGTTCCATTTTGTCATCGGTGATGGCGGGAACTGGTATGTCGTGGCATTGGTATGTAGTGCCTTTAAGGGGACAAGAACATAAACATAATAGTGTCATGAAGTATAGAAGGACAAACATAATTAATGTCTTGAAGTATATAAGGGCATAAACACAATTAATGTCATAAGGCATAGAAGGACATATACATAATTAGTGTCATGAAGTATATAAGGACATAAACACAATTAATGTCATAAGGCATAGAAGGACATATACATAATTAGTGTCTTAAAGTATAGAAGGACATATACATAATTAGTGTCATGAAGTATATAAGGACATAAACACAATTAATGTCATGAAGTATAGAAGGACATATACATAATTAGTGTCTTGAAGTATAGAAAGGACATATACATAATTAGTGTCTTGAAGTATAGAAGGACATATACATAATTAGTGTCTTGAAGTATAGAAGGACATATACATAATTAGTGTCTTGAAGTATAGAAGGACATATACATAAGTGGATAAGGATTGGAGAGAGAGATAAGGGAAAGCAATTATAGATATAGGAGACACGGAACAAAATAAATAAGGAGACAAGGAAGGGAATAGAATCAAAACAAGTGAAACATACAGAATAATTATGGGGAAATAAAAGTAAAATCCGGATAATTACAGTTTCTTGACGTGCATGTAATCTTTTGTTTTATTTATCAAGCTCTTTGAGTTGTTCTTTTGACTCTTGCTGAGCTGCATTGAATTATAAGTTATATATTAAAATAAAAATGACTATGAAAATAAGAAATCGAAAGTTTATTATGAATATTTTTATCTCGTAAAAATCTTACCTATTGCAAGGAGAAAAAGTAGTAGATTCTGCAACAATTTTGTTTTCTATATCGAGAGAGATGAGGAATCACTGAGGCCCGTAGTTTAAAAAAATTAAGGGCCCTTACTGGAGCTCTATGAATCCTCCAAAATAATCCAGGCCACAGAACCCTTCAGTATTTCTAATAGGAAATCTGTTGCCCGGAGTAGTATGGAGAATTCATAGAGCTCCAGTAAGGACCCTTACATTTTTTTAAACTACGGGCCTAAAGGCTATGAGCCCACTTGTCGTCCTCATCTGTGTAGTTAAAGTGAGAGTTGTCCAAAATCATGTCCAATATCGTTCGAAATGCTTAGAGAGATTGCGTTTAAAAGAACATAAGTCGTAGTAAGGTGAAAGGATGGATGAAGGTAAAGTGTTCCAGAGTTGACCAGTTGTGTATATGAAAGACTGAGAGTACTGGTTAACTCTTGCATTAGGGGGTTGGACAGAAAAGGGGTGAGAACGAAAGGCTTGGCGAGTGTTGTATGATGTCCAGTGAGAAGGAAGCATACATGTAGAAAGTTCAATAGAGCAATGTCCTGTGTAATAGCGATAGAAGAGAGAAAGTGAGGTAACATTGTGGCGAAGAGAGAGAGGTTGCAGGAGTGTTGTGAAGGTTGAGCCACCCCACACATGAGAACCATACTTCATACAGGGGTGGATGTGACCCCTGTACAGAGACAGCAACTGTGTGGGGGTGAAGTTTTCACGGAATCTGTCAGCACACCTACTGTAACTTCTTTGAGGCGGTCTTAGCTAGAGAGGTAATATGATCTCTCCAAAAAGAGATTGTGAGAGAAAGAGACTTCAAGAATAAAAAGAGAGGGAGAGAGATCAAGCTCTAGATCCTTGAAGGAGAGGAGATAGTCATTTAGAAGATTAGTACGAGTTGAAAGATGAAGGAACTGTGTTTTAGCACCATTGAAAACAACAAAGTTCTCACTGTCCCAGTCGGAGATGAGAGAAAACTCAGAAGTCAGGCATGTTACTGCTTCATCAAGTGATGTGGAGATGAGCTGCTGAGATGGGCAGTTGTCAAACTGGGTGGAGTAGTGTAGGGTGGAATCATCAGCATAGGAGTGGATAGGGGAAGAGGTACACACTTTCTGGTACCATAACAGTTATAGTATTTGGGAGTTACCCTCACTTCCCTCCCTCTCTGGCTGGGTGCCAGTTCAGAAGTTGTGATGTGTGTGTGTGTGTGTGTGTGGGTAGCAGTTGATTTGGGCCACGGAAACAGGCTTGATGAAGCCTATGTCCAGTGTCGGATCATAAAAAAAAAAAGTATGGTCTTTGATGAATAGGAGAAAGATGGTGGGTGATAGGACAGATCCCTGAGGAACACCACTATTGATAGGCGTACTGAAAAAGTTCTTTATTTGAACTATGTAATTTGTTTTTCGTAGGTGTTTTACCATTATCAAAAATATGTTTTCTGGTGGGATAGGGTCTTGTTGGTTATTCATTAATAAACTGTTTTGTTTCTTAGGCTCTGTTCAGATGAGGAGTTTCTGAGTGTACATTTTGTAACGCGCATTGAACGCTGTACTGTAAACACGAAGCTTTTTCAGCTCCTCGCTCTCCCAATGCAAATTTCAAGCTGATGAAGTCGCAGGTGGTATGCATTATATACGATGCTGGTTAAAAAATATATATAAAAATTGAGGTGGCCAGAGTCTTGGAACAATGCCACGTGTCATGGCGTCACAAGAGGATGTACTGCTGGGTAAATCTTTAATACAAACATAAATTATTACCTTTGAACCATTCTTGGTCCATCTTCAGGTTACTGTTTGCCAGCTCAATGAACATTAGTGCTATTTGTCCATCACGCATTGCTTCATTTGAATACTCTTTCAATTTAATGTCTCATTTGATTGCATAGTTTTCCACAATCTCAAGGAGGGTGAATATTTCATTACTTTTCAATCGGGTTAGTTTAGAGCCATTATAGAAAGATAAATGGATACATCAAAGAAAACACACAATAAGCAGCAGCAAAGCATATACACTATCACTCACCAAATTCGTCGTCTTGACTAAATTCAGCCATCTATTCGCTAGACGCGAGCGGTAAAGTACGACATGTTGAACACTTAACTGCATCCTCAACGCGTCTTCAGACACTTTCAACAGCGAGTTCGTTAGCGAATGAAGAACTTTTTCAAAGCGAATAAAAGCAGCGCCTTGTAAACGATGCTGTACAGTTAGTCAAGCTTGAATCTTCTCTAATCTTGTCATCAGCTGCAGCCACAGAGGGCTATTTATGTTGGCAGACCTGTCACCAAGACTAACAAGGGTTGCATGATTGACTGAGAAAGTTTTCTGGTCACTCCCATCAGAGAGGGTATGCAGGAGGAAAAGGGGAGGGGGTAACATAACAGTACAGGAGGATGGTAGGGGAGTACACACACACACACTGTGTTGATGCTATGTCGACTCAATTACCATTTAAAAGTAAATAGACGTTATTGTCCTTCTCGTGTAGATGACCTTAAAGTGCATTTTTAAAGTTAATATCATTGGAAGACTTAACCATAGCCGTTTATTATACTGTTTTGATTTATGTATACACTGTAATCATGATTCACTTTTTCTCTTCAAAATGTAAGATTTATTGTCATCCAGTTACTTTAAACACTGAATAGACAACAAACGATTAAGTGTGTGTGTGCTACTAAACTTAATCTCGGACCAATGGAACAGAGAATGAATCAGAGATTTATCTGGTTCATTTTCTTATGTCCAAGGTTACGTCCGTTATGAAACATTAAAGATTTTATCAGTCAAAGATCAACGCCCACCAAGGACGCATTGCTAGGCGTGGCAAGATTGTAGCTCTCCATGAAGCTGGCTATACCCCGAAGCAGACCGGGGGCATGGTGGGCGTGGATAGGAAAACTGTTTACAATAGTTATGCCGTGAGGAGGAATCAGGATATTTGGCAGACTTCCGTAAGAAACGTATACATTATTGTCACTAAATCAAAGTGATAACATATGTAAAATCTTTTTCAATTATGGTAATATTTTGTAATTCACAATTTTCTTATCTCTGTAGCTAAATGACGTCCCCCGAAGGTCACCACACGAGAGAAGGATCAAACCATAGTGGCCGAGGTGGAGCGAGCACCCTTTACAACAGCTGTCCAGATCCGGGAGACACTGGTAGGTCTAGCCTGCTCAGATGAGACCGTGAGGAAACGTTTGAAAGAGGCAGATTTCAAGCACCCCGTCCCTGCTGTCAAGGGTAAATTTATAAACTTTAATAACTAAAATGTGTATGCAAAAAGAATTGTACTATTGTATTGTCAAGCTAATCAATCAATATAGGTATTACCCAATGTGATAGTAGGTCTTAATATAAGAACATTAGAATTTAGGAAACTGCAGAAATCCTGTTATCCCAGTTCTTGGCAGCTCCTGATTTAGACCCATCCGGCCATCCCTTTAAGTCCATGTATCTGTTCAACTTATTTTTGAAGTCATTCAGTGTTTTTGCATATACAAAATCTCTCATGGAAGCTTGTTCCTTTCGTCCACTACTCTATTCCTAAACCAATATTTTTCTATTTCGTGTCTAAAACGGTATAATCTAGCTTGAAACCATTTGAGCGTGTTCTATCTTGGCTAATTACTCTTAATACCTTGCTTAAGTCTCTCAAGTTAAACACTTTCATCCATTTAAATACTTCAATCATATCATATCTCAAATTATATCTTTCAAGCGAATGCAGGTTCAGCTTCTTAAGTCTATCTTCATATGGGAAATTTCTAAGGTTATAAATAATTTTAGTCATCCTTCTCTGTACACACTCTAAGAAATTGATATCCATCCTGTATAATGGGCAACAGAACTGGACTGCGTATGTCACAAAGTATTGTTAGATTCGACAATAAGCTCGTTTGAGTAGAGGATCAGAGACTTCAATATGTAGGTGATATGGGTTTCAGTTTATTAGGGATTCGAACTAATGTTTTTTTCTCTCTGTAACCGAGATGACACCATCCCAGCCTGCAAGACGGGAGGTAGTTATCATCTGCTCGCGATCGTGACCGCATCTATCAGCCACACCACCCCACTATCTGTGAACTTAGGCCAATACGTGACTTGTGAGTGTACCAGGGACTACGTGGTCTATAACCAGTAACATTCAGGGAGAAGGTACTGTATGGTGGGGTCTAGATGCCCGGGAGGGGTGACAAGTGTTTGGCTTACCTTACCGTACGAGGACGGGACTGACTGTGGTTAATTGGTGCCAGTTCGCATCAAAGGGGGGGTTGTAGTTGTAGTTGGCGAGGCCTTGCGATCAGGAGTGGAGGTGACTCTAACATAGGTAAGCTTTATTGTAGGGTCGAGATTCACTTCTGTAAGAATCTCGGGTAACATGAGCGTTGTGAATTGCCTATTTTGTATTTATGTATGTAGGAATAAGTATGTATAATTAAGGATAATTTTTATATCCAGAGCTGTGTTCCTCTAAGAAAAGTGAACTGAAAAAAATACAACGAATCTGTGACAGTGTAGTCCAAGTGCGGCCTAACTAAAGCTAAATACAGCTGCAGAATCACCTTATGCATTCGATTATTAACGGTTCGTGATATGAATCCTAGTATGCTATTGGCTTTGATTCGAATATGTATGCATTGTTGCCTGGGTTTTAAATCCTTACTAATCATAACACCCAGATCCCTTTCACATATCGATTGACCTACATACGTATTATCTAGTTTGTCTACTGTTTCGTTTGAGGAATTTCCTACGTTTAACACTTTATTTTTATCAACGTTAAATTTCATATGCTAGTTTTCTAACCAATCATATTATGTTTTAATATAATTTTGCAGGGCACTTAAATCCTCTTCCGAGTTAATTTTTGTAATGTCTGCAAATTTGCTAAGGCTGCTGTTTCTGCCAATATCCATGTCAATTGTAAATAGAATGAATAATAAGGGGCCGAGGACCGATCCCTGAGGAACCCTCCTGGAGACAGGGGTCCACTCTGACTTTACTCCCAGTAAGCCATGACTTAATCTATTTTAAAACGTTGCCACCAATACCATGAGCTTCTATCTTCGTGCGGGACTCTGTCAAAGGCCTTGCTAAAGTCTAAGTATATTATATCGTAGTTCTTATTGCTATTTACTGCTTCGTATGTTTCCGAGGAAAATATTAACAGATTTGTAAGGCAAAATTTACCTATCATGAACCCATGCTGTGAATCTGTAAATAATCTATGTCTTTTTAAGTGCTCTCTAATCCTGTTCGCTATTATAGATTCAAAAAGCTTCCCTACCGTTGACCGTTGATGTTAGGCTAATTGGGCGGTAATTTAACCTTACTGATCTATCTTCCTATTTAAAAATGGGAACTATGTTTGCAAGTTTCCATGCTAATGGTATGTCTTCAGTTTCTATGAAATTTGTAAAAATATCAGCAAGTTTGTTGCAGATTTCTTCCTTGCATTCCTTTAGTATTCTGGCATATGCCTTTAGTTTGTTAATCTCTTTTAATACATCATTTCTGTTGATGTCTACTACGCTTAGGATATTGTCATTGCTACCACCATAGACAGTTTGTGCTGATGGTATTTCTGTAGTGAACACTAATGTAAGAAAGTCGTTGAACATGTCACACATTTGTTTCTCATCGCTAGTTATATTTTTGTCCCTCTGTTGATTTTAATGGTCCTACCTTTAGGTTCCTAAGCCTTTGGTATGTCTGGTAAAAACCATTCGGTTTTACCTTAGACTCTCCATTTATCTTTATCTCATAATTTCTCTTTGCTTTTCTTATTTTCCTCTTAATCTGTCTCTTGAGATTCCCGAGTTGGTTTCTTAGATGCGCTTCTCCTCTTTTTATCCTTTTATGATACCCCTTTTCTAGACAAAGAAGAATCTTATTCTATTATTGAACCATCCGTGGTACTTTTCCTAAATTGTCAATTTTGTATATACATCTGTTGTACTCTGTGTAGTATATCGGTAAACTGATTATAGCTGTGATCAGTGGCAACATTTAGAAGCTGTGCATGATTTCTCCTACCCGACAGATACTCTGCTAACTCCTGTTCCCCTTGGGCCATACCTCCAATGATCCACTCATTGTCTGCAATGTCCCTCAAATGTTCCCTCAATCCCTCGAACTATGCTAAACGAAAATTTTGCACAGTTATTGGATTATCTGAAACTTTCGCTACCCTTGATTTGAAATGTTATTGCACAGTGGTCGCTATTTCCTAAAGTATCTCCAATCCTCAGACGGTGTACCAAACTCTCTTTGTTATCTCCCCTTGTTGGTTCTTGTACTAACTGATGGAGGAAATTATCCTGTATCGTCTCTCGAAACACATTTGACTCGTGGTCTCCTGTCTGATCCGTCCAGTTAATGTTCAAATTTGGTGGTCTATACATAACTCCTAAAATTAGGTTATCTCTACCATTCTTGATATCTAGCCATAGTGATTCTGTGCCATGCCTTGTCTAAGGGTCGATTCCACAGTGGTTGGTAGTGGTTTGTAAGCACGCAACCGAAAGAATCTTAGCTATATTAATGACTTATGGGTGAATTATTTAATGAATTTGGTGAATAAACTATGTAGTGATCATCATTATCTAACTGTTTTAATAGATTTTGTGAATACGGATTCTAAGCTTTTGGAAAATAATCAAGCCTTACAAGTGTGGTTGGTTAGGAAGCTAACAAACAAATACGACTGTGGAATCGACCCTTAATATCTGCCTTCTCACAACATTTTATATTATCTCTGAAGTATATTGTTACACCCCCTCCCCTTCTCTGTCTGCGGTCAACATTAAATAAATTACACCCGCTAATTTGGAACTCGGTTCTGAAGTGTTTGTAATTTAATTTCATTTACGTTTGGCTTAACCCTGTAATATCAATTTTCTCCGTACTAGCTATGGCCCTTAATTCGTCTACTTTGTTGCACAGACTACTGCAATTGCCGTAGTACACTCTAATGGAACTATCTTTACTTCCCTTACTAATAATCTCCTCTGGGAATTCTCCCTACTACGAGTTTTCTATTCGCTCTCTAGCATCAACGAAACCCCCCGACTTCACTTTACAGAGAAGCTGACAGACCAGGTTTGCCCAAGAATACAAACTTACCGGTGAACAAGACCCTCTTAATGGTAGAGGGTCTTGTTCACTGATGAGAAGATATTTGCCAGCACCACCCACGGTAAACCGCACATCTGGCGTAAGGATGGCACACGGTAATGGTCGTCAACTCCGTTTATGATAATGTTTATATTCAAGGTAGTTACTAGAGTATTTCTGGACCAGTTCTCAAAAATACATGTTGGCCGAGTGGTTAGTGTGCTGGACTCGTAATCTATCAGTCGGGAGATCGATTCCTCTCAGGTGAGGGCCTGAGAATATTTACTCTTCCGATTTGAGTTTGAGGCACTGACTATAAGGCCACCGAACGTCGTAAAACACCCTCGCTGGTACCATAACAGCCTCACTGGTACCATAACAGCTGCAGTATTTGGGAATTACACTCACTTCCCTCCCTCTGTGGCTGGGTACCAGTTCGGAAGTCGTGACTTGTGTGTGTGTGTGAGTAGCAGTTGACCTGGACCACGGTAACGGGCTTGATGAAGCCTATGTCCTGTGTCGGAACATATAAAAAAGAAAAAAAACTTTTAAAACCGTAGGTTTCCTTTGTCATGTCGATGGTTAAAAGCTTTTATGATTACAAAAGGACCTTCCAAAAAACTGGTATCGCTTGATGATAATGCTACACCCGAAACCATCTTATATTTTTTCTTTTTGTTTCTATTAATTTATTCATTGTGTGTGTGTGTGTGATTTCAGATACAACCGGGAACAAGTAGGATTGGTTCCTGATAAACACTGCCCGTAGAGTGTGAGGATGGGTCGAGAACCATGACAGATTTCGTTTGTTAGACCTCCCCTCCAAATCGATGGATTGTATAATCTTACACTGAGGGTGAATGAATGAGCAGTCAAACTATTTAAGCACACTTCATTTAACCAGCAGGGTGCTAGCTATGGCCAAGCTTGCAGTCAGGGAGTTTTACTACGACGAAACAGGATATTTAAAAATGTTGAGGGATTTAACGATGACTTCTATCTATAGCTCTGATGCCTCGTTCCCTCCAGGAACTCCCCCAAGGGGTTGGTCACGGCAGAAGTATCTCCAGTTCCCCCTTTTCCAACACTCCCTCCTTACTTGGTTCAACCCTACTCTACCCCTCACGTTTCTCTCCCTTACATACTCTTCCACTCTGTTCCGACACTCCCTTCCTACTACCTACTCTGTCCCTCACGTTTCTCTCCTTTATATACTCTTCCACTCTGTTCCAACACTCCCTCCTTATATTGCCCCTCACGTTTCTCTCCCTTACATACTCCCACTCTGTTCCAACACTCCCTCCTTACCTGGTCCAACCCTACTCTGCCCCTCACGTTTCTCTCCTTTACATACTCTTCCACTCTGTTCTGCCATCTAACCGGAGGTCTGCCTCTCACACCAGGTCCCACAACTTCACTTCCATACACATTCCTTGCAAACTCCTCACCTTGCACTCTCTCCACATGTCCAAACCACCTCAATGGCTCAATGTATTACGCTTCACCCTCTCAACCACCCAATGCACACTTAATTAATATGAATTACCTTCTCACTCATACCACATATCTCATACACACTCTCATTACTTTTTCCATCCCATCTGGTCAGTCCTCGTGCTCCTCTCAAGTAACTCATTTCCACTGCACCTATTCTAGACTGATGAGCACTACTCCATGTACATATCTGACGCATATGTCAGTGTTGGCATTGCAGAGGAAACATATATGGCCACTCTATGTACCACATATGTGGCCACTCCTGTAGTGCCAGGCATACTTCTCCTATATCCCTGTGTCTATTCTTAGTCAGACAGGTACACTAATCCCTGACCCAGACAGACCTAAGCTGCTACTGGGAGCACACCTGCCTTCAGCCAAGCCACCTCATGCCCCCTGGGGACACCAGCTGCAGTCTCCCTTCCCCGCACCAGGCTGACTCATTCGTGGGAACATCTACCTGCTCACGCTCATAGGTCAGACTATCACATGGTAACGCCTCATCTGGGACCTGAGTTGGACCATATATAAGGACCCAGGCCTCCTGGGTCAATCACATACATTCGAGCACTGGAAAGAGAAGGTCCTGCCTGCCGCTGCCCTGTCTGCCGTTACACCTGCCTAGCTGCCCCAAGCCTATCCGTGTTCCCGTCTTGATCACACGGCTATCTTCCTGCTTCTAGCCAATTCTCAGGCAGCAACCATGTCTCACCTATGGCATGGCATGGCACACCAGCATACTACCATATTCTATGTGACCTTTGTGTGCTACCAATAAACTGTATTGTCTATTCTGGAGTCTGTTCACCCCGGGTAATTATGCAAGGTCCTCCTTGATGTTATAGCATGATAATACTACTGTATTTCTTCGTCCCCTTTCCATGTCCATACTCACACGTCCACCCTTCATAATCCTCCCCAGTGATCCTATGATCTGTCTACCACTTACTGCTCTCTCCCTAATGTCTCCTTCCATACTTCCATGTTTACACAGACCTGTACCCAGGTACTTAAACTCTTTCACTTCCTCCATCCTCTCACCCCTAGAGTTATCTCACACTTAGTCCCAGTTGGTACTCCCACTCTGTAAGGTGTGGCAAAGTTTCTGCCCTCTCAAATACCATCAACTTACTTTTACCCACATTCACCTTCCATTTCCTTCGTTTACACACGGACTGAAACTCATCTACCACCCTCTGTAACTTTCTTTCACTCTCAGCTATCAACACAGTGTCATCCGCTAATAAACTTGCCACCAAGGACCAATTTGCTTCATTCATTGTCAGCTTCGCCTCTCTCACTTAGATCACCCTCTACCCGTAAACATGCTTTTGCATCTACATAAAAGGTCTCAATGCCCTTCAGCAAAGACCCCCAAATATCATAAATCTTTAATACTACTGCCATAGCTCTCCTATCAACCCTATCGTATGCCTTCTCCAAGTCCATGTAGGCAGCATACAACTTCCTACCCTTAAAATAACAATATATTTCTCGACTATTGATTTTAATTCGAATATCTGGTCCACACATCCTCTACCCTTTTTGAACCCTCCCTGCTCCTCACTAACTTTATTCCCTGTTACTTCAACCAGTCTTTCAGCAAGAACCTTCCCATACACCTTCCCCGGTACAATAAGAAGGCTTATTCTCCTATAGCTACCACACTCATCCTTACTTCCCTTCCACTTATACAAAGGCACAATTATGACTCTCCTCCAATCCTCTGGCACCTCTTATCTGCCTCCAGGCCAATGTACATATAAGCAACATCCACTCCACCACTACATTCCTCCCCCCCCCCCCACTTTAACATTTCAGCAGTAATCCCATCCACCCCCGGTGCCTTTCCCATCTTCAACTTTCCTATTGCTTTCCAAACCTCTTCTCAGCCTAATTCTCCCTGTACACCCTGTCGTCTACCATTTACCTCCATCCACATGCATGTCACCACCGTTTCCCCACCCGTCCCCTCATTCATCAAACGATCAAAATGCCTCTTCCACACTTCTTTCACTTCCTCACTTCCACTCACAGTAATTCCATCCTCCCTCTTCATTCTCACGCTGCCAGACTTTCCTTCTCCACTTTCTCTTCTAACCTTCTTCCAGAAAATTTCTTGTTTTCTCTAAACTTCTCACTCGGTTTACTACCAAACTCCTCATCCACTCTCCTTTTACTCTCACTCACCACTTGCCTCTTACATACATTGTATTCTCTCTTCCACCTCCACTGACACAATCCTCTGCAATGTTCTTCTCTACTGCATCTTTCACCTCTGACCACCAAGCACTCCCTTTCTTGCCCCATTGTGTCTTGTATCCCACTACCTCTGCTGCTGTCCTCATTACTAGTGTCTTAAAAATTTCATACACATCATTCACTCCCACTCCCTCCCCTATACCCAGCTTTGCATCCTCCAGCACCTCACCCATGTATCCGCGCCTGTATTCACGTTTGCGATACATGATACATTCATGGGTGGTGGAATATACCGTTAGGGCTGAAAGCAGTTCAAACCAGTTTCACCAGACACAACATCCTTTGAAATGTGCTGACCTGACAGTGTGATGGGAAGTTTCCATGCTGAGCCACTGATTGCTAGATTCACTCTACAATTTTTTCTATGTTAATCTCTAAACTATAATCAACTCCATATTGTCATCTTGTATTTAGAGAAGGGGACAATATAGATTTACTCACATTATTCTTGTATAAACTTGTATCTAACATGTTTGTATTTCATATATAAGCTAAACATTATCAACACCATCGTTACAATCTGTCACGTAGGATGGGTTTGGTACCATGTGGTACGTGAATGACCAGCAAGAGAGCAGAAGCGCATTCATAGCCCTGCCCTGGCTATAGCAGGTTCACTCTTCCTACATATATATTAGAGAGACACAAGCTGTCTGGTATAACCTGTAACCTGATATACTTCAGTAAATAGAGACAAGTCCAAGAGTTTACTCTAAACCTTGAGTAATTAACTTAATTCCCCAGAAAGACGAGAGTGGTAAATTCAGGCAACTAGTGGTAAGTTGACTGACGCTACAGGTCTCAGTCAAGGATGACGACGGGTGGTAAGTGAAAATCAGCCCAAAGGATAAATGAGAGTTCCGGCAGGTATTTCCACAAGTAGCTGAAGCTGAGTTTGGACAACCCACGAGTACATAATTTGGTGGCAGCGGTGGGATACACACGTTCACAATGTCCTGTTATTTATTCTATATTCCAACAGAATAGTATTGTGTACGTGGGGGCAGCTTGGGCGCTTTCCTCGTTGACAACACTGACGGAGCGAGGGCGAGCCAGCAGCGGTAACAGCTGAGGAAGTTTGCCAGCTAATTGTGGGCTGTAACCTATAACCTACATTTAATCAGGCATTTTCCCTGTGTGGATTTCCCAGGGAAAAAGGAGGATTTTGCCTGTTGTGGGTACTCTCATCTGGGAAGAAACAAGGACGGACTTAAGGAAGGGTGAACAAGATACAGCAGTAAAGGGAGCTACCAGAGTAACGACTGACCAGCGTTTTACTCTGGGGGTGTGTGTCATTTACACATTCCTGTACTAATCTCCAATTCTCCATCGGTTAGTTATTTTAATTCTATACACATACACAGTGAACATACACACACAATAGCAATACGTTGTTGGGGTATTTTTGTATGCCTATGTATTTTTTATGATTTTTATCATATGTTGTGGTGAGTGTATAGGAATTAATTCTAACGGGATATGTTTAAGAAATTTAGAACGACAAAAACTATAATCCCAGGGAGTACTCAGATAGTAATAGCAGTTTTGAGGGGGAACTAAATTTCCCACCATCTCCCAATACCACTAATATACATGAGCAAATAAGGGGACTAAATAGTCCAGTGCCAGAGCAGTTGAGAAGTGGATATCACTTCTGTAGAGAGGGTAGTGACGTATCAGAGGAAACACGGGAAGACGTGTGTAAGTTACCGTCAAAAGGGCGGGGGAAAATTAATACAAAAAACTACAGTTGTACAAGCTACAATTCCAATGGTGACTGCAAGCACCAGTGCTGTTGGGGGACCAGCCCCTAGTCAGGCGACAGGGCCACAGAGTATCACTAACCCTAGTTCACAAGGTAATTTGGCAGTGGGTAGTGCCTACGGGAATCAGCCAATGAATATTATGAGAGTATTTACAGGTGAGGATTCAGTCCCAAAGTTTGATGGGGATCCGGATAAAATGTATACAATAGAGGAATTTATACTGAGACTCGAGCAGTCTATTGTGGAATACAATATTACTGATGATAGAGGCAAGATAAGATATGCAGACTCGAGGATTGAAGGGCAGTCTGCAAGGCAGTTATTAAATTCCATTTGTCTGTTGGGTAGATCGTCAAAGAAACAACAGACGTGGGAGGAATTTAAAAAGGCGTTAATTATAGTGTACCGAACGGTTGCTCCAGAGGGATGCTCTGCATGGGCACATAAAGCATTCACAGAGTTAAGTATCAAGGAATGGAGTGCACCACTAGAAGTGGCGGGATCAAGGGCGGGTGCTATACGTAAGGATATACAGGATTGTATAGAGGATACATAATGGTCTAAGGATATTAATGGGGAAGACTGGATGAAAGTCGATGATGCCTGTGACATGTTTGTATATTTACCGTTTTATATGGGTCTAACAGAGGAGGACCAGAGGAGTCCTTAAAAAGCAGCTTGAGCAAGGCAATGGAGTGTGGCACTTGATCAACGAGTTAAAAGGGGAAACAAGAGATTCCACGGTTTTTAGACCGTTTCGGAATCAAAGTGCTACACAGGTACAGACTTCCGTATTGCAAACGGAGGTAGCTGACAAAAGGTCAGAGGGCGGGCCGCAAACAGGCGTAAATGCGGTCGCTGGGTTAAAGAATACAAGGGGGGGGGGATTCATCTGAGAAGTACCAGATAGAATGTTACCATTGTCGTAAGTGGGGCCATGTCAATCTAATAATCAGGAAGGCTAATCACTGTTTAAAGGTAATTTTAATTCTAATTTGAACTGCGGGGACGCGGTTGTTTCAGCGTTGGCGAGATCCGCGCCTGTATTCACGTTCGCGATACATGATACATTCATGGGTGGTGGAATATACCGTTAGGGCTGAAAGCAGTCCAAACCA
The DNA here is from genome assembly GCA_033782935.1 of Petrolisthes cinctipes. Lineage (NCBI taxonomy): Eukaryota > Metazoa > Arthropoda > Malacostraca > Decapoda > Porcellanidae > Petrolisthes > Petrolisthes cinctipes. The sequence goes on from JAWQEG010000148.1 coordinate 335,742, forward strand.
GTTTCACCAGACACAACATCCTTTAAAATGTGCTGACCTGACAGTGTGATGGGAAGTTTCCATGCTGAGCCACTGATTGCTAGATTCACTCTACAATTTTTTCTATGTTAATCTCTAAACTATAATCAACTCCATATTGTCATCTTGTATTTAGAGAAGGGGACAATATAGATTTACTCACATTATTCTTGTATAAACTTGTATCTAACATGTTTGTATTTCATATATAAGCTAAACATTATCAACACCATCGTTACAATCTGTCACGTAGGATGGGTTTGGTACCATGTGGTACGTGAATGACCAGCAAGAGAGCAGAAGCGCATTCATAGCCCTGCCCTGGCTATAGCAGGTTCACTCTTCCTACATATATATTAGAGAGACACAAGCTGTCTGGTATAACCTGTAACCTGTAACCTGATATACTTCAGTAAATAGAGACAAGTCCAAGAGTTTACTCTAAACCTTGAGTAATTAACTTAATTCCCCAGAAAGACGAGAGTGGTAAATTCAGGCAACGAGTGGTAAGTTGACTGACGCCACAGGTCTCAGTCAAGGACGATGACGGGTGGTAAGTGAAAACCAGCCCAAAGGATAAATGAGAGTTCCGGCAGGTATTTCCACAAGTAACTGAAGCTGAATTTGGACAACCCATGAGTACACGCACCCTTCTCTTATATTTCTCTCTACTCAATGTCATTCAATCTTCCACTTGCCACCTCCCTATTGTTCAACCCTTCATCCCTCCTACAGTACTCCTACTTAACCCTGACCTTAATCCTTACCAAGATTGCAAAATGGTTAGAGCATTGAACCATTCCTTTCACTACTTTAGCATCCATCACATCCTTCCGTAATCTTTCATCCACAGCTATATAATCTATTAAACTTTTTTGTTCTCATCCCTTCTCCTCAATGAATACTGGTGTATCATCTTGTTCTCGATAAATGATTTGACAGTTAAAATAAATTACAATCGATAAAGAGCTACCTGGCGAAGAGGGTAATAAGTGTTTTTTTCAGTACTAAGTCATCGAAGGTAGGACCGATGGAGGGTGGGGGAAATTATTCAGGTAATCTAAGAATGCACAATATAAAGTAAGTTTGATAATGATCACCGTAATAATTGTAGCTAACCTAAACAAATACTACATATATCAAATTCCTTCACTAGTTATGATGTAATTAAAACTTTTCTTGACAGAGAACATGTAAATGTAGTCAATACATAGGAGCCCGAAAACGAGAGGAAAGAGGAACACTGTGGCTCCACACACAGCGTCAGTGGGAGATCTTCAGGGAACAGACCACAGAGACCGTTCGGAACCACGCTTCCCCATGCCCAATATATTACAGTCCGTAATAGAGATTAGCGGTGGGTGGGATGGGTATTGATAAAGAACGAAATTATGTAATTTTTTTCTTAGCTCTGAGTAAATCAGTTCAACTCAGTCGAATAAAAAAAAATCATTCATTTACAATAACGGCCATGGGTGATAATGATTACTCCTGACTAGGCCAAGTAAAGAAATTTAACTCGTTGGGTCTCCCAATGACATTAACTCTAAAAAAGCACTCTGAGGTCATCTGACACGAGAAGAGCAGTAGCAGTAGCTGAAAACAATGTGTGTGTATGTGTATGTGTGTGTGTGACGGTGATGTGCTCACCCTCCCTCCTCCTCTTTTGTTACCCCCTCCCCTTCTCATCCTGTGCACCCCCCTCTGCTGGGAGTGAACAAAACCCTTTCTCAGCCAATGATACAGCCCTTGTTAGCTTGGGTAACAGGTCTGTCAACTTAATTTTAAATAGTCCTCTGTGGCTGCATCAGACGAAACGATTAGAGGAGTTTCAAGCAAGAGTTCCACACCCGCAAAATTATCAGAGGGGCATATGTTTTCCCAGGTGTCTCAGAAACTATGGTATCTGACTGTATAAATACTGTAGTGCCTTGATGCATAGACGAACGTAAATATAATAATTATTATGTGCCTTGAATAGGACATGAACGAAAAAATTAGTTCCTTGCACGAGAAACAAACGAACATAAAATTACTTAACGGATAAGGAATAAATTAGGATGCAATGAATGGAAAAATAAATAAGGAGATACGGAAGGGATGAAAAGTGGAAGACAGAAGGAAAAATACAGGGAGGAGAGAAGGAATGTAAGGGAAAATAGAGAAATATTTAATAAAGGTGAAAGGAACTTGAAAGTAATCTATAGTATAAATGGCAAACCGTCTCTGTTTGTCCTCTTATAATTCCAAAACGGTTACACCTACATCCAAAACCCATATATATTCTGAATCACCATCACCAGGCGCAGGTTTTGGTATGACGTAACATGACGTAACTCGACGTAAAAATTACGTTAAAATGTCAAATATTCTATTTATCGATTAAAATCATAAAGAAGAGCTCGAACGGACATTTTCCATTCTAACTGCTAAAATCGCACGCCAAATATACCTCTCGAATAGAAGCTGCAACACCTTCCAATGAAATGGCTTCGAAAAATTATCCAAAACTATAGCTGTTGGTCTCTGCAATTTTGGTTCATTAGATTCACTCAAATGGCTCGCTTTTATTCACCAGGTTACAGGACTTTCGACCATGACTGTACAGCCATGGCTGTTAGTGCTGGACCAGGGTCCAAGGAGTGTTGGAGAGCAACTAGACAGAGTTCGAACAAGTGAATTTTCCAAACCATTCTTAATGCTGAGAGAGGTTTAGAAGACTCACTTTTTCGAACTCTGTTCAGTTGCTCTCCAACACTCCTTAGACCCTGGTCCAGTACTATCAGCCATGGCTGTACAGCTTGAACAGAAATTTCCCCTTTAGAGCTGAAGAAGGCAAAAAGGCTATTTGGAAATTCAGTCAGTTTCGGGCCTTCAAGGTGAAAATACGTATGTACTATATCGTCTTTATGTACAGTCTCCTCCACTCCTGCCTTCACCACATCAGCGGGGACTCCAGGGAGTCTCACCCCAACCTTCCTGGAGTGAAGACGTGTTCCAGGCGCTCTGCCTGTATTGTTGTTTGTGTTGTTGTTTGTCTTGTTACTACGTTCTTGTTTGTGTGTTGTTGTTTCTGTGGTTTATAGGGGTTGTTTATATTTTCTATCTCGTTTTTTTGTGGTTTTGCTGTTTGTGGTATTGTTGTTTGTGGTTTGTTTGTTTTATTGTGGTTCTGTGTGTGTATGTTGGTGTGTTCGTGTGTGTTCAGTTGTTCGCTTCCCATCTAGGCCTTGCTTGGCCTGATGGAGAGCGTGGATTCAGATGTGGCTTCCTGCCTGGAGACGACTTGGCCATGTCGGAGGAGGATGAGTCTCCTGTCGAGGATCACTGGCCTGAGCTGCCTTCTCGCACCCCTCCCCCCCTCTCCTCGGTCACTCCGCAGCTCAGGTTGCAGCCTTCCACCTCCTCAACCTCTACCAAGCGACCCGTTGATGCCTCGTCCGACTCCTTGCAGGATTCCGATGGTGTGGATTGTTTGCCTCTGGCTGCCAAAACGGCGAAGGGCGCTTCCACTGTGCACGACGTACCTTCTCTGCCTCAACATGGTGTTTCTTCTTTGTATACCAACTCCTTGCCCTTGTCCAACCTTCCTGCTTTTGCCCCGAGAGATGCCTATGTCAAGCTCTCCTTCTCTGGAAACCCATCTACGGACACAAAGCTGCGTTGGTTGTCTGATGTCAACAGGGAATTCCATCTACAGCGTGAACTGGCTGAAGTCAAGATGGCTGCCGTTACCTCCCGGTTTGTCTACATCTCTAGGAAGCGTCAGGACATCATTGATAGAGTCAAGGCTGGTGAATTTTTATCTCTGCCTCTCATTCTTGAAGACTTACCCGAGAGGCCTCGTAAGTTCCCCAACTACATCCTTACCCGTTTTCCTATTGATGTTGACTTGCGAAACTTGCCAAAGGATACCCTGGTGTGTACTCTGCCCGTCGTTTTTTCCAAGATGGTTCTCCCATTAGTCGTACTGTTGTTGTCTGGAGTCAACCCGATCCACCTCCAAATGAGATTTCCTTTGATTTCCTCCCCTGTCTTCCACCATGTGAGGTGAGGAAACTTCATAATGACCAGCCTTGTTGCTACAGGTGCTGGGGAGTTGGGCATATCTCCTGGTACTGTTCTGCCAGGCCGAAGTGTGCATGGTGTGCCGCCGACCATGATTCCAAGATGTGTCCTGTCAGGGGTGAACCATCACGTCCTCCTGCCTCCACCTCTGAGCCTTCACCTCATGAGGATATGTCTCGATGGAAGTGTCCACGATGCCTTCAGCCAGGGGTTAACCTGTGGCATGGATGTACTCGATGTCAGGTCCTGGCTCGTGTCTCTACTACTGCTCCGCCTCCACCATCGCCACCACCACCTCCCCAGTCTGCTCCTCCTACTAGTCCTGCCTCGCCTCCAGACCTGGCCCTCCGCAATTCTGTTGCTACCCTCATGGCACGATGTACAGCCCTCGAGAACTGCTTTTCTGCCCTTGAAGCCAGGATTGATGGGCTGGTTGCCGCGCAGGCTGCCAATGACTCCAAACTCTCTACCTTGGTCGAGGCTCAGCAGGCCATCATCTCAACTGTCACTACCCTTACCGAAAAGATGGATACTGTTGCATCTCGCCTTGAAAAGCTTTTCGAGTCAGTCCCTTCTTCTGCTCCATCTTCTCCAGGTCGCTCATCTGCTCCCACTCACCGGACATCTACCTCCAAATACAGAGTTCGCTAGTGATTGCCGACTGGATGTCATCTCCTGGAATGTATGTGGTATCACCAGTTATGCTAAGCTCACTCAACTCAAGGCCTATGTTTTTCGTCATCATCCCAGTGTTATTTTTCTCCAGGAAGCATTTCCAGGATGGCCGCTCGCTGCTGGGCAAGCTCCTCCCCTCTCAGGGTATGTGCCATATGTTCATCTGGTAAGGAATGGTCTCCTGACTTACATACATAGCTCCTTGCCACATCGCCTTCTCCGTACCTCCACTGATCCTGACATGATCTTTCAGCTAATTGAGGTCTTACCTGGGAATGGAGTACTCCAATTATGTAATGTCTATTCTGCCCCAGCTAGACTCACTCTTGAGGCTCTTCCTTCTCCAACAGTGTGTGGTATGGTGTACATGGGAGATTTTAATGCTCGGCATTCTGATTTGGGTGATGGTTCTGGCACTATTAATCGTAATGGTGTTTGTCTCCTTTCATACATCCACAAGCATCATCTGACGCGCTGGGACACTGGCGGTGCCACTCATTGCCGGGGAGGTACTCTGGATTACATCCTCTCGTCTGGCCTGATAGCATCTCAGGTATTGTGCTTCTCCGTGCCAGACTTATTCTCTGATCTTCAGTTTCATTATTCTCTAACTGCTGGGTCAAGTGCTTCAGCCACTCGTTTGCGTATTGCTGTGCCCCCTAAGTATTGCCCGACTTACATCTTATTTATGGCCCATGTATTCCCTACATTTGACATATCATCAGCTGTACAGTTGTACTCTGATCTTGTATCTGCTAGTCATGACTTTTATAGGCTATACGTCTCCTGGCCACACCTCCAGCATCGCCATACGGCCCACTCCTGGACGCTGGATGCATGTATACAGGAGGCAAAGGAGGAGGCTGAACGTGATCGCCTATTGTTTCAAGCCAACCCAACCCCTGACCTGCTCCATCGTTACCAGATGTCTAGGGACGCTTTAATTGCCCTGCAGGAGTGTGCTCCTACTGAGTCTTGGCAGCGGTTCACGGACAGCATCAACCAGCAAACAAGTGTGGCTTCTATGTGGCACCTAATCCGTCAAGTTGTTAAAAAGACACCGGCCACTGCTCGTCATCACACTCCCGACGACTATGCCCAACAACTTGTCGATGCTTGGTCAGAACAATCTACCCCAGCCAGTTTACCCATCCACATACAAGATGCACTCGCTTCCCGTGCTGCTGTCCATCGGCTACGTCTAATGTCTGCTCTGTTGCAAGATGATGACGATGATGCAGAGGAGATAACTGAGGAGGAGTTGCGTTGCGCTCTCTGTCGGGGTAGAGCTTCTTCCCCTGGTGATGATGGTATTACTTATGCTGTGCTGCACCTACTTCAACAAGTTCCTGGGAACCCTCTACTTCGACTTTACAATCTTTGTCTTCGTGATGTTTGTGTACCACGAGCCTGGACCAGCAGCACAATAATACCCATTCCTAAGCCTGGCACTGCGAAGTTCAGGCCTATTTCCCTTACTTTCTGTTTTTGTAAGGTTATGGAGAGAATCTTACTCAATCGTCTCATGTACAGATTGCAGGATCGCCTTTCTCCATGGCTGTTTGGTTTCCTTCCCCAGCGGAGCACACACCACTGCCTAGTCGACCTGTACTCTCGAATTTCCAGGGACAGTGTGGTGGTCTTCATTGACCTTCGAAGTGCCTTCGATGTTGCTAATAGAGACGTCATTTTGGATCAACTGGTTGACTTTGGGATAAAGGGTAATCTATTACGGTGGATTCGGGGCTACCTGAGTAACAGGACCTCCCGTGTGTTTTTCAGTGGTGCGCTCAGTCCTTTGTGCAGTTTTCATCTTGGTACGCCTCAAGGGGGTGTTCTCAGCCCATTGTTATTTAATATTCTGATGCATCGGCTGCTCACTTCTCTCCCTGATATTCCTGGAGCTACAATTACGTGCTATGCTGATGATATCTGTGTTCATTCTACCTCACCAAGGGATCTCCAGCGGTTTCTTGACTCCTTCTCTGTGGCCTCCTCTCACTGTGGCATTATTGTCTCACCAGATAAGAGCAGAATATTCACCTGCTGTCTTCCTCAAGCTCGGCCAGTGTTCACCATTGGAGGGACTGTCATTTCCATGTGTTCTTAGTACAGCTACCTGGGCGCACCAGTCAATATTTGGCTGATTGTCCCTGCCAGACCTCAAGACCATCCCATTGTCCAGGACTTGTTGGGTCGTCTCCAGCGCCTACTTACACCACTACAATGACTCACTAACAACTCCTCGGGCATCTCCATCCCAGTAGCCAGAACCATCTATATTGCTTTTATCCGTTCAGTTGTTGATTACCTCTCCCCTGCTTTGATTCAACTTCCAAGGGCTACTCTTGAAACTTTAGAAAAATTTCAGAATAGAGCAATGAGAATAATTCTCAGTTGTCCAATGTCGACCAGGATAGTGAAAATGCAGCGTGAGTTGCGTCTTCCCCCGTTAGTGGAGAGAATTTATTCTAATGTTACTTGTTTCACTGTCAAGTGCCTCCATTTCCCACATCTTTCACCCCATTACTCTCAGTTAATCAGGACTTCTCTTAGACCAAACTACCCGGTCTCTCCCATACTGCCTGCTGGACATACTCTTATAAGGTCTGTTTCCTCTATGCTCCGTAGTCTTAATATAGATATAATGGTTGCAGACGTCCCCCCAGGGCCCCCTCTGTGGATGCTACCAACACCTGATGTGAGCTTCACACCTACTTCCAAGTCGGAACTGCCTTCTCTACAGCGGCAGTTGGCTCACATAGAAACAGTGACGTCCTCCATCACAGATCCATACTACCTCTACACTGATGGCTCATTGCAAGTGGATGGTACAGCAGGTTGTTCCGTTTTCTCACCTGACATGGTGTCACCTCCAGGGGGCTGGGTTGGCCGTCGCCTCTGTAACCACTCTAGCTCAACATTGTGTGAACTGTATGCCATTCTGGATGCTGTTAGTCTTATTTGTCAACGTGGAGTTAATGCCGCCATTTTTTGTGACTCCAAACCTGCCCTTCATTCCCTCTCTAGTGTTCAGCCCACACACTCTACTGTTATTCAGCAAATTTTATCTTTTTTGGCCTTATTGCGTCACTGTAACTTGACTGTCAAATTTTTATGGGTGCCATCCCATGTAGGTTTACGTCACAATGGTACAGTTGACAGACTCGCAAAGGAAGCCTGCCATCTGCCTCCTTGTGGTGTTGGACGTCCTCTCTCCCTGACATGTTACCTTTCTAGAGTTCGCTCTTCTGCTCTCCTCCCTGTACGGCGACGCAGGGATGCAGCATCTCCATCACCCATTACGAGTCTGTCTGCCATCACAAATATTCCTACCGTCGTCGAGGCCTCATGGTTCGGAGGCACAATGTAGTCTCTGCTCGTTTGAGGCTTGGCTACAGGCCACCGTGGCAGGTTGCTGGGATGCAGGGTGAGCCTCCCTTCACTGAGTTTCGCTTGAGTCGAGCCCCTCGTGCTAACACTATATAGCACTATTGCCTGGCCTGCCCCACTGTCTGATACTTGCTGCCCCGGGGCCTGCCACTTGATGTGGTTTGTTGACACCTGCTGAACCACCAGGTTTTAGAGGAACTTCTGGTGCGCCACCCTCGTTTTGGTGGATTTAAGTAGGTCATAATGTAAATATTTGTCTGTATGCTTGTGCTTCATTCTGTTATGTTTTTGTGATGTGTGTGTGTGTGTGTGTGTGGTTGTAGTCATTAGATTTTCATGGGTCCCGCATACCTGTATGTATTGTTGCCTGCCTGTTGATTGACGCTACGGCGCAATGAATTAAAAAAAAATAAAAACATCAGCGTTGCCATTGTGTGTCCCCCAAATTGTGTGAACCACCACCAGTTTTGAGACTCAGATTCGAAGCATATGCCAAGACCCTGACATATGTTTCGGATCGGAGTCTCGAAACTGGTGGTTTACACGATATTGGGAGGAGAGAGATACATTGGCAACGCTGATGTGGTGAACGCAGAAGTGGAGGAGACTTTACGTATGGCAACTGGCAAGCGGCCTGAGATCGCGGAATATTTTTAACTAACGCAAAAAGACTGAAATACTTGCACATATTATAAAGTTAATATTGACTATTTCTAAACTCTAGAATGCATCTTTCCCGGGCAACGCCGGGTACCTCCGCTAGTTTGTAGATAAAAGAATATATAAAGAAATAAGGAAAGGAATGAGAAGTGGGAGGAAGACGGAAAATTCTGCGGAAGAGGATAGGAATAAATAAATTAATTAAGGCTATATGAACTAAAAATTTATTAGTGGATAAATGAATATATAAGAAGATAAGAAAAGGATAAGAAGTGGAAGAAGGAAAACAACGATAAAATAGATAACTAATTAAGTGAAGCACATGTAAAAGTAATTATTGGTTTAAAAGAGATTACTTGATAAAGGAAAGAATATGCAAAGAGACAAGGAGAGGATAAATAAATGGAAGAGAGAAGCAAATACAATAAAAAAGATGAGAATAATAATTAATGGAAAACAAAAATGAAAATAAAGTGCATTAAAGTGGCGACGAACATTAAGGGGACACATTGTTTTGGGTGGTAAATCTGGAGCAAATGATTCCTCCAAACTATTCCAGGCTACAGGATAACATTATTTTTCTTCAACTGGGTGTGTTTTCTGGCATACTTTGGACTGAGGAATCAAAGCGCTCCAATCTATGAAAAGCATACTATCCCCTTATTAAGAGACCCTGTGATGTAGTAAAGGTAAATGAAGGTAAATGAGTCCTTCAAATATTGCCACCTATATGAAAGGAGCTCGTTTCGTGGTATAGTCAGGAGGAATCAGAAGCCTCCAATTCCCATACCCGATCACAGGTTCTTAAGGGAAAATTAGGAAAAAAAATTAACGTTACGTGAGAGGACATCAATGACAATGGAGATGAAAGCCATATAAAATGGAATACAAAGTGAGTACAAATGGAATACAAAGTGAGTACAAATGGAATACAAAGTGAGTACAAATGGAATACAAAGTGAGTACAAATGGAATACAAAGTGAGTACAAATGGAATACAAAGTGAGTACAAATGGAATACAAAGTGAGTACAAATGGAATACAAAGTGAGTACAAATGGAATACAAAGTGAGTACAAATGGAATACAAAGTGAGTACAAATGGAATACAAGTGAGTACAAATGGAATACAAATGAGTACAAATGGAATACAATCGTCTATTACAATTAACCTTACATACAAGAATATCTATGGTATAGTAAAGTTGAATACCGTGTGATTAGCTTCCTGTACGATCATTGATGAACAAACCATGATGACCGAAAGGACCATCCTCAATTGCAATTAAGGTGGTAATATTCCTTTTTGGTACATAGGAGTGCCTTGATTTCTCCAAAGTATGCCAGTAAACAGGATCAGAAGAGCAAAAATAATGGTGTTCTGTTGCTTGGAATAGTTTGGAGGATTCAGTTGCTCCAGAATTACCAACACAAAACTTCCCCCTTAACCTTACCTGCAGGAATATCGATGTTGGTTGAGGAAATAAGCACGTGTTCATAATCGTTATCAGCACGCTCATAATACTGGTGGTGGTTTGCCTTGGTCTGATGATCGACAAGCGCCACATGCAGCGTTCCCGCTGTAGCGTTTGGGTGCTCCACAGACACACACATCTGGGCAGGCCTTTCAGATATCCATTGTCGGGGCGTGGTGATGAGGTAACCCCTGCAAGGAATACAAAGTGAATACAACGTGAGTACAAATTATATACAAAGTGAGTACAAAATGAATAGAAAGAGAGTACAATATGAATAGAAAGTAAACACAAAGCGAATACAAAATCAATACAAAGGGAATACAAAGTGAGTACAAAGTGAGTACAAATGAAATACAAAGTGAGTACAAATGAAATACAAAGTGAATACAAAGAAAGGCGTGGTGAATACAAAGTGCTTACAAAATCAATACATAGGAAAGGAGGGACAGCAAGCACGAAAGAAATGAGGGACAGCAAACACGAAGGAAGGAAATTGAAGGAAAGTATGGACAGCAAACAGGAAGAAAAGACTGTACTGTAGAAAGAAAGGAGGGACAGCAAGCACGAAGGAAAAAAATAGAAGGAAGGAAGGAGGGAACGAGAAGAAAAAGAAGGAAGGAAGGGAAGAAGGAAATAGAACGAAATGAGAGACAGAAAGAAGGAAGGAAGGGATTAACGAAGGAAGAAAGAGGTGAAGAAACATCAATCGCTATTCTGTTACTATAAGTGCCGCAAGTGTGTGTGTGTGTGTGTGTGTGTGTGATAATCATAGAAATACCTGTCTAGTGTGTGTGTGTGTGTGTTTTGACCTTGGGGTGAAGGGCGGCCACTCCTCATAGCGTTGACCAGAGAGAGAGAGAGAGAGAGAGAGAGAGAGAGAGAGAGAGAGAGAGAGAGAGAGAGAATGCAGTAAGATCGTAAAGTTTAGCGTCGCTGGTAAAGACTTATGCACATAACAGAGTCTCTCTCTCTATCTATGTGTGTGTGTGTGTGTGTGTGTGGGAAAGAAGGAAGGGAGGGGAGAGATGAAGAAAGAGGGGGGGGGGGAAGGAAGAGTGGAAGAAAGAAGGAAGGAAGAGGAAAGAATGGAGGGAGGGAGAAGTGGAGGAATAAAGAGAGGGAGGAGTCTCTCTGTATGTCTGTCTGCTAGGTGTGTGTGTGTGAATAACTTTACTCTTAAGATATGAGTTTATATTAAAACTTTGATGTAGTGAATAATCCCTCTCTCCTGAAGTACGGTTGGCCACAAGATTTCTTACATAGGTTATATGAACAGAGAGGTCATTAATGTGGAAGTACTGCAATGAATGGTCTACAAAGTGACTCAGTGTCTGCAAAACAACAAACCTAATAATAATGTTGTAATGCAGTTACGAAGTCTTACATTTTCTATATGTTGTAAATCCTTCAAAACAACATTGTGTGTACAAATTTCTACGTGTTTGTATCATGGTCTCGAAGCAGTGAACGATCTTGCTATTAAGGCTCGAGTCGAGGTTGTGATTTCCAAGCAGTGAACCATTATCCTGCTCTTGAAATACGAGTCTATATTATGGATTCGAAGCAATGAACCATTATGTTAAACACACACACACCCTGACACAAAACTGGTCAACACACACACACACACATTAATACGAGAGGTACAAAACTAGGAACAACGAATATTTATGTTCAAGAAACTTCAATAGCTCTTAAATAGATTAGATAGAACTCAAAACAAATCAACAAGAACACAGCTAGAGCTATAGATTAGTAGAGCTTGTAACGGAATTCTTCTTACATCAGCACGTCTGTGCACCTACAAGATGAGAGGCCAGGACGAATCATCCATGTTTGATTTTGTATTCACGAGAACTAGTGACGAAATATCTGAGGTATGTTATTTAAATCTTCTTGGGAAAAGTGATCATATAGTATTAAAGTTTGAATTTCTAGTTCAGTATGACATTGATAGGATCAACCAAACTTATAAAGAAAACTCATATAACTTTGGATGAGAAAATTACGATGACTTAAGGAAAGATTTGCAAGCAATAGATTGTGATTATGAACTGAGAGAGCAGGATATACATGTATTGTAAGAATATTTTTGTTATATACTAAATGAAGGAATAGGGAAACATATCTCAAACAATAAAATTATATGTAAACATTAGAAAGAATGGTTTAAAGAAATATATAGAAGGGAAAAAGGAGAGAGAGAGACTATGGAATAGATTTAGAAGAAAGAAAACGAGCAGGCTTACCAAGGTACAGCCACGAGCATTAATAAGTATACACACACTTTGGTTGTAGCGTTGAACAGTTCAATTTAACAACGAACTAATTCCAATTGAAATGTTATTGTGCATTCACATACTGTATCTAGGTATTCGAAGCACATCTGACTACTAATTAGTGCTCGTGACTGTACAAGCCTACAAGGAACAAATATACATAAATCACATTTGAACAAGAGAGACGTTTCGAATAATCTATTGTAGAGAAATACTGCGACAATCATCGCTTGTTTTATGGTTTTATAGAGGCAAAATAAAAGTAGAAAATATAATTCAGAGGTCGGTTGTGGAAAACATTGTGCATAAAAAGGAGGAGGATATGAGTGAGATCTCAAACCAGAAATTTTAATCAGTATTTGTTACAGAACAAGAATTCACACCTGACAGTAGTGCCGAATCAGATGAAGATGGATTAAGTGATATTGTTAATACCATAAAAGATTTTTGGAAGAAATAGATACCATTGATAAAAGGAAGGCAATAGTTCAGGACAACATATTCTTTTTGGGTGTTAAGGGATTGTGCCACAAAGCTAAGCTATCAATTAGCGATCATTCGTTAGCAGTGGGAAAACCATCAAATCTCTGGAAAGTAGAAAAATTATGCCCCTGTATAGAAAAAAAAAAAAATAGATATAATCCACTGAACTACAGGCCGGTTCCTCTTACTAGTGTCCTATGTAAGACTGGAAAAAAATATAAGAAGAAAGTGGATTAGCTACCTAGAGAATAAGATGATGTTTATCAGATTGTCATTTTGGCTTCGGATCTGGCCGATCGTGTGTCTCAAACCGAGTATGTTTCTATGATTGAGTAACTGAAATACTACAAGAAAGGAATTGATTGATTGATATTAGGCGCCGCAACAGCGACGTCATGTAGCACCAGAAGTAGATGACAGAGGGGTGAGACAGCAAGCAGGAAGGATATGGAAAGAAAAGAGGGACAGTTGAACAACTGAAAGGAAGTGGCTGGGGCCGAAGGGGCGCCAAAACTCTTACAGTATTGCCCACATCACTACAGGCAATACTGGACTACAAGAAAGGGAAGGGTTGGAAGTTTGTGCATATTTAGATCTGAGGAAATCTTTTGATAGTGTCCCACATCAGACACTGTTATGGAAACTAGAATAGAAAAGCGGAAACAGGGAACGGCTATTATGCTGGAGGAAAGACTTCCTGAGCGAGAGAAAAATGAGGACAATTATCAGAGAAAAGTATCAAGCTGGAGAGAAGTAAAGAGCAGGGTAGGTCAGGGTTCAGTAATAGCGCCAGATATGTTTCTGATCTATGTAAATGACATGACCAATGGCGTAAGTTCCGGAACTTATATGAACATGTTTGTAGATGATGCATAACTGATGCGTCAATTAATGATATAAATAAGACATATGAGTGAAACCAGGAGTGGCAAATAGAATTCAAGTCTGAGATGTGTAATTTTTTTAAGATGGGTAAGAGCAGTCCACGACCACACGAGCAATACAAACTGGGAGACAAAATAATAGAAATGTCACAGCAAGAAAAGGATCTAGTTGTATTAGTCAACTCAAATATGTCACCTGATAGTCATATCAATGAAAATGTTAGACAATTAAACTTATGCAAAATCAGCCAACATACGAGTTGCATCTACATATATGGACAAAGATATGATGAAAACATTATTTATTGCGTTCATAAGACCAACCTTGGAGTATGCTGCAGTAATATGGAGCCCACACTTTAAGAAACATATAAATAAATTGGATAGAATACAGAGGGCAGCTACAAAAATGGTGTCGGGACTGAAAGATAAAGGCCCCATACACATTACGGCCGCCGGAATCGTAAGAAAAGTTGTCGTCCGTCCAAAAGTGAGTGGAGCCCGGCGGCCGTCCATCCTGGCTCTAGAATATGTCAACGCCATAATTCTGTCGTCCGGCTTACTTCCGGCGCCTGTTTTCCGGAATGTGTACGGGGATGTCGTATGATAAGCTTCAGTTTCAAACCAACTCCCGGTGAAAAATCTGTTCACTAAAGTTGCAGCCACATCAGCAGATAAAGAAATTTATTGAATTATAAAGACAATACCTTTGCCAGTGGAAAATAAAATGAAGGAAAAACTGTCAGTTCCTCGAGTGACGACATGTCTGCCTTCTACCAAATGTGAGCACGACTGAGGTTGGCCTGAAGCGACCGTCGGAATAGTGTGTTGGTGAATTCCTTTTTGGACGGACCGGAGTTAATTATTTTAAGACTGAGCTGGATCCTGCGGCCGTAATGTGTATAGGGGCCTCTAGATTACCATACATTAGAAGAAAAAAGAAAATGTGACGATATGATAATCCTGTATAAATGTATAAATGGCCTGGAATGGATCGATAGGAATAAATTCATCACACCAGCTGCTGAAAGAACAAAAGGACACAGTCATAAACTGGCAAAGAAAATGAACTGGAAAGACCTGCGACAATTCTTTTTTCCTCAAATATCGATTGGGCAGTGATACTCCTTACCAGAGGAAGTAGGGATTGTAACAAATGTTCATGTTTTTAAAGTGAAATATGATAGAATGAAGAAAGTAGACGGGACACCATTAGCCTCGTCTCCTTGGTGTAAAACCACAAATGCTTTCCTTCTATTTTATTCTTACTGGTAAATAAGTATGGCAAAATAAGTGAGTAAAAAAGAGTAAAGCGAAATTAGTAAAATCTAAGAATTATGAGAAAAATCACCAGTGAAAATAAAATGTTAAAAGCAATCAAACTATGAATAATATCGTGAGTAAAAAACGGTTAAAAGATCTCAAATTATGAGTAAAATGGTGAGTAAAAATATCTATATATATAACGAACCCCAAAGCAGGATCAAGAAGGAAGCCAAGAAACAGCAGACAGACAGCCATCGTCGAAATGGAAGGACGAGTGTTCTGGAATGCTGCTCCTACGCTGACCAACTGCCTCACAACATGGTGTTGGACACAGTGTATATACACTGTGGTTTTGGAGGTGAGGTCAGTTGCCACATTTGCCATTATTATTATTTCTCCTTCTCTTTGGTTGACAGTGTGATAAATCTATTCATTATTATTTTTATTTTGTTTTTCATTGTTTTTTTTTAAGTGGTGAACATACCGCGGCTCCCTTAAATATTAATATCTGATCTTATTCGGTAAAAGTAATGAAGTTAAAGGCCAATGACACCCAAACTGTACACCACTACACTATATAGTGTATAAGTGTTTGTAACTTATAAACATTGGAATGTACTCCAAAAGTGTGTGTGTGTGTGTGTGTTACCTATAAACACTGGAACGCGCGTGTGTGTGTGTGTGTGTGTGTGTGTACAACTATTAAATAGTTGATTTATCTATTTGTAATCTAAAGCCATATTGTTTACATATTTTCAACTAACAAATATGATCAATGTGTCTATTTATAGCTCTGACTCCTCGTTGGGGGAGTTCCCTTTTGCCACGGCTGAAGAGTCTAAAGTTTTCCTAATACCAATACTCCCTCTTTACTTGTGTCAGGCCCTCCTCTGCCCCTCACGTTTCTCTCTCTCAACTACTCCTTCACTCTGTTGTCCCACCAAGTCCCACAACTTCACTTACATACACCTTCTGTTCAAACTCCACGTCTTGCATTCTCTCCACATGTCCAAACCTCATCAATGTATTACGCTCTACCCTCTAAACCACTCCACATTTACTTTCTGCATCATCCTACCTGGTAAGGCCACATGCCCCTCTCAAGAAATTCATTTCTACTGCACCTATTCTAGACTGATGAACGGTTGAGCTGCGGCTCACCAGTCTAGAATAGGTGCAGTAGGGCTCACCGTGAACCCTACTGCTTGTTCATGTCTCCGACGTATATGTCAGTTTTGGCTCGATTTCGTAGGCCCCTCTTCACTTTCATACTCTCACTTCTATCCTTCATGATTCTCCCTTCTGATGCTATGAACTGTCTACCTTTGACTGCTCTCTCCCTAATTTCTCCTTCCATACTCCCACGTTTACACAGCACTGTTGCCAGGAAGTCACTCTCCTTCTCCACCCTCTCACCCCTTACAGTTATTTCACACTTTATATATATATATATATATATATATATATATATATATATATATATATATATATATATATATATATATATATATATATATATATATATATATATATATATATATATATATATATATATATATATATATATATATATATTGTTACGTCACAGCAACAGAAACCAAGGTCGCCACTGAAGACTCAATAAGCATCATAACCCACATGGGATTAAACAACCATGCCATTCAACCCTGCACATGAATAAACATCTGCACAGGCAACCACACAGGAATAAACAACTGTGGGGCAACACTCAACCGGGGGGAGGGGGTAAGCCACCGTCGACAGGGTCTGGGCTATGACTACTCACTGATACAAAGAAAACAATAAAAGGTCTGACATCGTCACAGAAGTATAATCCAGATTCTAAACTACACTCCACTATGAACTGCCCACTCAGCTCTTTAAAAAGGTCATCAATTTATCAGTCACATCAGAATCCCCATCACCCAAGACAGAGTTCAGATTCATGGGGACTTGATTTACCCTGCAATAGACAACCAGAGGCTGACGCTCCCCAACATACCTACTACAGTGCAAAATGATGTGACTGATTGATAGCACCACACCACAGGTGTTGCATTGTGGTGGGAAACTATGATTGATATAAGGTAACATATGAGTTAAAAATGAACTATTCATCCTTAATCGTGCTAAAACAACTTCCTTACGGCAATGTTGGCGATATGCTGAGGTTCAGTCCCCAACTTGTGGCTTGATGGTCGGTATTGCCAGGTCTCTCCTCAGGTTCTACCGCTGACTTTCCAAGTAAGTCAGCCTGTTCATTACCGAAGATTCAACAATGACCAGGCACCCAGATCAGAGTGAAAGACTTAGCAGATTTATGTAATTTATTGATAATTTTCCCAAGTATTTCATTTGAAGTCGTTTTGCAAGATTTAATTGCCTGAAGGGCTGACTGTGAGTTCAAAAAGATAACAAAACTCGCGTAATTTGAACTTTCAGCAAAATCTATAGCTCTGGCTATGGCAAATAAACCTGCAGTAAACACAGATGTATATGTGGGCAACCGGTATATAACACGACACTCCTCTGACCACGCTAGGTTTCTAATGAGGATCTTCCGGAACAATTGTCTGACTTCCACCTCAGGCGCCTGAGACTTGGCGGTGGGGAGCCAGTTAGTAATAATTGTGGTGGGACTAGACTCCTAGGCGCTATATTTAACAGGACGAGTCGATCCCCACTTGATAGGTCGAATCCTAGCGCTTGACAGAGGAAGTGAAGCCGCACAGCCACCGACTTGAGGGCCCCATGCAGCAGGTGTTCCCACTGCAGGAGGATCCCACAAGCCGGGATGGCCAGCGATCATTTTCGGTAGGTGGTAATACCGTATGATAACAATAGATGGTCTCGACGAATACGGAGGGGAAGTATATTAGCCTCTACTTCCATCCGCTCCACACGAGTACATCGAAGAGCTCCAAGACATAATCGTAAACATACATTCTGAAATACACCCAATCATTTGAGTGTCGCCTCAGACGCCGACCCATACACCTGTGCACCATAGTCAAGCTTTGAACGTATGAAGGACTTATTCACCATCAATAAAGATGTTCTGTCAGCTCCCCACGATTTACCAGATAAGTATTTGTGGACATTTAATTTCTTTCTACAGTAACAAGCAACTAATGAATATGACTTTTCCAATTAAGCCTACAGTCAAAATGTAGGCCTAAGGCCCGTAGTTTAAAAATGTAAGGGTCCTTACTGGAGCTCTATGAATTCTCCAAACTACTCCGGGCAACAGATTCCCTATTAGAAATATTTAAGGGTTATGTGGCCTGGATTATTTTAGAGGATTCATAGAGCTCCAGTAAGGGCCCTTAATTCTTTTAAAACTACAGGCCTAAGAATCTTACAGACATTTGAAAAGGTTTCGGCTGATTATCTAAAGTAATATGCAAATCAGGTACTCTACGTTTATGGGTGAAAACAATGCCGACACACTTAGGAACAGAAAACTTAAAACCCCACTGCGAGGCCCACTGATGGACAGAGTCAAGTGCTAATTGAATCTTCCTCGCCGAAAATTGAGCATTGATGAATAAGTACCATAATGCACAATCGTCAGCAAGTGGGTATTTAAGATTTAGGGGAATAGAAACTGATGACAGAATATCATTAATAGCAATACTGAAAAAGAGTCGGGCTAAGAACACTTCCTTGGAGCACCCCATTTTCTTGGACAAATATGTTGGACGTTACGTTATAGGGCAACCTGACAGGAAATGTCCTGTCAGCAAGGAAGTAACTGATGAATATAGGTAAATTACCCTTTAAGCCATAGGCATAAAGTTTCAGTAGTAATTCGTTACTCCATGTCATGTCGTATGCTTTTTGAATATCCAAAAATATACCTATCGTGAAATGTTTCTGAGCAAATAAAGATGCAATGCTCTAAATGTATTAAATGGTCTAGAATGGACCGATGTTGACGAAATCCATTCTGTTGAACATTTAACATATTCTTCGATTCTAAAACAAAATCCAAGTCTTTTATTTACCATACGTTCCATGACCTTACATAGAGGTAGTAGGAAGAAAGGAGGGACAGTTGAAGAAATGTAAGCTAGTGGCGGGGGCCGAAGGGGCGCCAAAACCCTTAAAGTATTGCCCACATCATTACAGGCAATACCCCCCTACGAGGCAAGCACGAGGGATAAAAGGAATACAGGGATAGCTGTCTAATATCCAAAAGATAATATATATTCAGTAGTTTATCCCACTACGATGGTGAACAAAAGACAGTGCCTTTATTTAAAGGATATAATGTAACAGGTATTCTAATAATATTTGTTTGTTATTACTTTTCAACTAATCACCTTCATTTTTCTTACCCTCTTCCCCCTCACCTTCGCCTCAAATCATCACCTTTCTTCTCTCCTATATCCACCTACGTTAATGCAGTATGCACTTCTTTAAACCCGGGTTCTTCAAACTACGGGTCCCGAATTCCTCCAAACTGGGTCGCAGGCTCACAAAAATAAATACATGAATAAAATAGAATAATAATGTTCGTGAAAATAAAATAAATATGAAGTTCATACATGAATCCACCTAACATATTTTTATAATCGAATATTCATATATTTAATTATCAATAAAACAAACTCATTGCACAAATATTAGCCTTCTTGAGAGAGAGAGAGAGAGAGAGAGAGAGAGAGAGAGAGAGAGAGAGAGAGAGAGAGGGTAGGTGAGGCAGTGTTTATAATTCTGGTTAGAATGCCTTTTAAACATAAATGTTACGTTTCAGTTTCTGGCCTTGTATTTTCTCAGGTTGATAATTCTGGTCATTTGTAAAGGATCTTTCTGTATGGGTCGCGAGAATGATGTCATAGTAAAAACTGGGTCACGACTGAAAAAGTTTGAAGAACCCTGCTTTATACTATTGGTGATTCGATACCGTTCACAGTGTATGCTTCATTCATTCCTCCTGACACACGTCTTCTCTACCTGATCATTCGTTACCCTCCCACATTACCTCCTATATAGCCCCACCAACATTTCTCTCCTCTTCTCCCACTATCATCCCCCCTCCCTCCACCTGCAACTGTTTCCAGATCCGACGAGGCCCAAACCAAGTCGCTGATGGATGGGGTGTGGACCCTTGATCTGTCCGGAGCTGTACAGTCGGCGGCAAAAGTCCTGTCGCCTCACTTGCTTCACCGAGGCACGCTATGTTCATAGACTCGAGATTATTAGGTGTAGAAAACGTGAGTATTTCTCGAGTCCATAAACACTGTCTGTCTCGGTGAAGCAGGTGAGGTGACAGGACTTCTGCCGCTGACTGTACATATTGCCACTAAGCGGCTGACGTGGCAGTCCCGCCCCCCCTTCCTACACCTTCCTTCTCCCCCCTGACCATAGCTCCCCCTTTCCCTCCCCGCTATGGATGCCAGATGCGTGGATGCTCTCTCTCTCTCTCTTTTAGTTAAACAGTCTACAAATCTTATTGTCTTACATCTAGTAGTTAAGGTCCCTTATTACATAGCTTAACCTGTGCTTAACATTCATATATACATCTTATTAGCTTAGTATTAGGACTTATGAGTATATTGTTAAGGTTCTACATGCTTATAGCTATGTATAAGTTAGATATTAGTCTAGCCTTATTACTACTTAAACTAAAGTTCTAGCCTTGACTCTAGAACTATCTATAGCTAATTAGTTTACTGTGAATTGTGGTTTGTTGATGTCATCACTCATCTGTTGGCTTCTCTCTTGAACGCCTGTAGAGTTGCGTCGTTATGAACGTTGATGTTGTTGACCAGGGAGTTCCAGAGCCGTCCGTAGCGAGGCAGGTACGACCGGAGGTGATGCTCCGTCCTGGAGAAGGGTACCTGTACCTGCTGTTGTCTGTGTGCTGCTGTCTTCTCTCTCTCTCTCTCTCTCTCTCTCTCTCTCTCTCTCTCTCTCTCTCTCTGATTTCTCCTCCTTCCTTTATTTCCTCTCATTCTCCAAAATCAACTTATTCTCTCATCCCCAGTTTCCTTTATTTATTCTTTCTACTCTTACATCTTTCCTTCCTTCCCTTTTTCTCATTTTCCAATTCCTTCTTCATTATAATTATACACCTCACCCACCCGGAACCACCACATCATCCTGAAGAAACGTCGACAACCCAAAACAAAAACAAATTTGCCTCAATTATCCAATTATTATCTAAGTGAAGAACACAGGAAAATTGTAAGATCTATTGGAAACATAAATAAAAAACTAGTGAATGCAGAACAAGCCATTTCCTTCAACCTCGTTTGCCTATGAGAGAATATACTCCCAGGCTATACCAATATATATATATATATATATATATATATATATATATATATATATATATATATATATATATATATATATATATATATATATATATATATATATATATATATATATGTATATATATATATATATATATATATATATATATATATATATATATATATATATATATATATATATATATATATATATATATATTATACTCAATGGAATTATATATGTTTACCACAGGGAGAGAGAGAGAGAGAGAGAGAGAGCAGGTAGTCAGTACCTCCCCCTCCCTCTCTCTCACTCTAGGAAGTTTTCGATGCAGAGGACAACAGTTACTGTGAAGGTCACCGCCAGCTCAAGGTACAGCTGGTCACACTCCCGTGAGGCCCACCCAGCGTTGTCAACGTTGGCCGAGATAACTCCGAAACACTAGTTGTGAGCTCTGCTCGCTCGAACCATTCACTGGTGGGAGGGAGAAATAAGTGGGGATTTGAGGAGGTTAGTGGGGGTGTCTATACAAGAGAGGGGAGAAATTATTCTTGGGGAGGTGAAAAATGAGTGGAAGCTTTAATAAAAGTACGAAAATACACCCAGTTATCAAATATTTATATACTGATATTCGTGTCAATTATTAACATCATTAAAGGTAAAGATTAACTTTTTCATATTATGATGTAACACAAAAACAACTGAGGTAACTTTTTTGTATACTTTTTTCGTATAATATTTAATGGTTATTATCAAGCACTAAACGCTGAAAAATACTTACACAATAACTGAATAAGAATCATGAACCAGAATGCTCTTTATTAAATGAAGCAAATGTGAATACCTTTATATTACATGTGTCAAGTGTTGATACCACTAACACACACTTCCATTTCCCCCGTATCTACCTAACAGTTTATAATCGTGTCAAATATCAAGGCTCTCATTCGGTCTCACCCCAACCTTCCTGGAGTGAAGACGTGTTCCTGGCGCTCTGCCTGTGTTGTTGTTTGTCTTGTTTCAACGTTCTTCTTTGTGTGTTGTTGTGTCTGTGGTGTTATAGGGGTTGTTTATATTTTCTATCTCGTTTTTTTTTGTGGTTTTGCTGTTTGTGGTATTGTTGTTTGTGGTTTATTTGTTTTATTGTGGTTCTGTGTGTGTATGTTCGTGTGTTCGTGTGTGTTCAGTTGTTCGCTTCCCATCTAGGCCTTGCCTGGCCTGATGGAGAGCGCAGATTCGGATGTGGCTTCCTGCCTGGAGGCCGACTTGGCCATGTCGGAGGAGGATGAGTCTCCTATCGAGGATCACTGGCCTGAGCTGCCTTCTCGCAACCCTCCCCCCCTCACCTCGGTCACTCCGCAGCTCAGGTTGCAGCCTTCCACCTCCTCAACCTCTACCAAGCGACCCGTTGATGCCTCGTCCGACTCCTTGCAGGATTCCGATGGTGTGGAGTGTTTGCCTCCGGCTGCCAAGAGTGCCAAGGGTGCTTCAGCTGTGCATGAGAGTACCTTCTCTGCCTCAACGTGGTGTTTCTTCCTTGTATACCAACTCCTTGCCCTCGTCCAACCTTCCTGCTTTTGCCCCAAGAAATGCCTATGTCAAGCTCTCCTTCTCTGGGAACCCATCTACAGACACAAAGTTGCGTTGGTTGTCTGATGTCAACAGGGCCTTCCAGCTGCAGCGTGAACTGGCTGAAGTGAAGATGGCTGCTGTCACCTCCCGGTTTGTCTACATCTCTAGGAAGCGTCAGGATATCATTGATAGAGTGAAGGCTGGTGAATTTTTGTCTCTGCCTCTCATTCTTGAAGACTCACCCGAGAGGCCTCGTAAGTTCCCCAGCTACATCCTTACCCGTTTTCCTATTGATGTTCACCCGAAACTTGCTAAGGGATACCCTGGTGTGTACTTTGCCCGTCATTTTTTCCAAGATGGTTCCCCCTATAGCCGTATTGTTGTTGTCTGGAGTCAACCCGATCAACCTCCAAATGAGATTTCCTTTGATTTCCGCCCTTGTCTTCCACCGTGTGAGGTGAGGAAACTTCATAATGACCAGCCTTGGTGCTACAGGTGCTGGGATGTGGGGCATATCTCCCGGTACTGTTCTGCCAGGCCGAAGTGTGCATGGTGTGCTGCCGACCATGATTCCAAGACGTGTCCTGTCAGGGGCGAACCATCACGTCATGCTGCCTCCACCTCTGAGCCTTCACCTCCTGAGGATACGAGTCGATGGAAGTGTCCACGATGCCTTCAGCCAGGGGTTAATGTGTGGCATGGATGTACTCGACGTCAGGTCCAGGCTCGTGTCACTACTATTGCTTCGCCTCCACCACCGCCACCACCACCACCTCCCCAGTCTGTTCCTCCTACCAGCCCTGCCTCACCTCCAGACATGGCCCTCCGCAAGTCTGTTGCTACCCTCATGGCACGATGTACGGCCCTCGAGAACCGCTTTTCTGCCCTTGAAGCCAGGATTGATGGGCTAGTTGCCGCGCAGGCTGCCAATGACTCCAAACTCTCCACCTTGGTCGAGGCTCAGCAGGCCATCATCTCAACTGTCACTACCCTTACCGAAAAGATGGATACTGTTGCATCTCGCCTTGAAAAGCTTTTCGAGTCAGTCCCTTCTCCTGGTCCATCTTCTTCTCCAGGTCGCTCATCCGCCCCCACTCACCGGACTTCTACCTCCAAATACAGAGTTCGCTAGTGCTTGCCGGCTGGATGTCATCTCCTGGAATGTATGTGGTATCACCAGTTATGCTAAGCTCACTCAACTCAAGGCTTATGTTTTTCGTCATCATCCCAGTGTTATTTTTCTCCAGGAAGCATTTCCAGGACGGCCGCTCACTGCTGGGCAAGCTCCTCCTCTCTCAGGTTATGTGCCATATGTTCATCTGGTACGGAATGGTGTCCTGACTTACATACATAGCTCCTTGCCACATCGCCTTCTCCGTACCTCCACTGATCCTGACATGCCCTTTCAGCTATTTGAGGTTCTACCTGGGAATGGAGTACTCCAACTATGTAATGTCTATTCTGCCCCAGCTAGACTCACTCTTGAGGCTCTTCCTTCTCCAACAGTGCGTGGTATGGTTTATATGGGAGATTTTAATGCTCGGCATTCTGATTTGGGTGATGGTTCTGGCTCTATTAATCGTAATGGTGTTAGTCTCCTTTCATACATCCGCAAGCATCATCTGACACGCTGGGACACTGGCGGTGCCACTCATTGCCGGGGAGGTACTCTGGATTACATCCTCTCGTCTGGCCTGATAGCATCACGGGTCCTGTGCTCCTCCGTGCCAGACTTATTCTCTGATCACATCGCTCTTCGGTTTCATTATTCCCTAACTGCTGGGTCAAGTGCTTTAGCAACTCGTTTGCGTATTGCTGTGCCCCCTAAATATTGCGCAACTTACATCTTATTCATGGCCCATGTATTCCCTACATTTGACATATCATCAGCTGAACAGTTGTACTCTGATCTTATATCTGCTACTCATGACTTTTATAGGCTATACGTCTCCCGGCCACACCTCCAGCAACGTCATACTGCCCACTCCTGGACGCTGGATGCACGTATACAAGAGGCAAAGGAGGAGGCTGAACGTGATGGCCTATTGTTAAAGCCAACCCAACCCCTGACCTGCTCCATCGTTATCAGATGTCTAGGGACGCTTTAGTTGCCCTGCAGGAGTGTGCTCACACTGAGTCTTGGCAGCGGTTCACGGACAGCATCAACCAGCAAACAAGTGTGGCTTCTATGTGGCACCTCATCCGTCGGGTTGTTAAAAAGACACCGGCCACTGCTCGTCATCACTCTCCCGTCGACTATGCCCAACAACTTGTCGATGCCTGGTCAGAACAATCTACCTCAGCCAGTCTACCCATCCATATACAAGATGCACTCACTTCCCGTGCTGCTGTCCATTGGCTACGTCTAATGTCTGCTCTGTTGCAAGATGATGACGATGATGCAGAGGTGATAACTGAGGAGGAGTTGCGACGTGCTCTCTCTCGGGGTAGAGCTTCTTCCCCTGGTGATGATGGTATTACTTATGCTGTGCTGCGCCTACTTCAACAAGTTCCTGGGAACCCTCTACTTCTACTGTACAATCTTTGTCTTCGTGACAGTTGTGTACCACGAGCCTGGACCAGCAGCACAATAATACCCATCCCTAAGCCCGGCACTGCGAAGTTCAGGCCTATTTCCCTGACTTCCTGTTTTTGTAAAGTTTTGGAGAGAATCTTACTCAATCGTCTCATGTACAGACTGCAAGATCGCCTTTCTCCATGGCTGTTTGGTTTCCTTCCCCAATGGCGCACACACCACTGCCTAGTCGACCTGTACACTCGCCTTAACAGGGACAGTGTGGTGAACTTAATTGACCTTCGAAGTGCCTTCGATGTTGCTAATAGAGACGTCATTTTGGATCAACTGGTTGACTTTGGGATAAAGGGTAATCTATTACGGTGGATTCGGGGCTACCTGAGTAACAGGACCTCCCGTGTGTTTTTCAGTAGTGCGCTCAGTCCTTTGCGCAGTTTTCATCTTGGTACGCCTCAAGGGGGTGTTCTCAGCCCATTGTTATTTAATATTCTGATGCATCGGCTGCTCACTTCTCTCCCTGATATACATGGAACTACAATCACGTGCTATGCTGATGATATCTGTGTTCATTCTACCTCACCAAGGGATCTCCAGCGGTTTCTTGACTCCTCTGTGTCCTCCTCTCACTGTGGCATTATTGTCTCCCCAGATAAGAGCAGAATATTCACCTGCCGCCTTCCTCAAGCTCGGCCAGTGTTCACCATTGGAGGGACTGTCATTCCCATGTGTTCCCAGTATCGCTACCTGGGCGCACCAGTCAATATTTGGCCAATTGTCCCTGCCAGACCTCAAGACCATCTTATTGTCCAGGACTTATTGGGTCGTCTCCAGCGCCGCCTTACGCCACTTCAATGGCTCACTAACAACTCCTTGGGCATCTCCATCCCAGTGGCCAGGACTATCTATATTGCTTTTATCCGTTCAGTTGTTGATTATCTCTCCCCTGCTCTGATTCAACTTCCCAGAGCTACTCTTGAAACTTTAGAAAAATTTCAGAATAGAGCAATGAGAATGATTCTCGGTTGTCCAGTGTCGACCAGGATAGTGAACATGCAGTGAACACAAGCGACACTCAGTGAAGGAAGGCTCACCCTGCATCCCAGCAATCTGCCACGGTGGCCGGTAGCCAAGCCTCAAACGAGCAGAGACTACATTGTGCCTCCGAACCATGAGGCCTCGACGACGGTAGGAATATTTGTGATGGCATACAGACTCGTAATGGGTGATGGAGATGCTGAAGGGCCTCTCTGCATCCCTGCGTCGCCGTACAGGGAGAAGAGCGGCATAGCGGACTTTAGAGAGGTAACATGTCAGGGAGAGAGGACGTCCAGCACCACGAGGAGGCAGATGGCAGGCTTCCTTTGCGAGTCTGTCAACTGTACCATTGTGACGTAAACCTACATGGGATGGCACCCATAAAAATTTGACAGTCAATTTACGATGACGCAATAAGGCCAAAAACGATAAAATCTGCTGAATAACAGTAGAGTGTGTGGGCTAAACACTAGAGAGGGAATGAAGGGCAGGTTTGGAGTCACAAAAACTGGCATCATTCACTCCACGTTGACAAACAACAATAACAGCATCCAGAATGGCATACAGTTCACACAATGTTGAGCTAGAGTGGTTACAGAGACGACGGCCAACCCAGCCCCCTGGAGGTGGCTCCAGGTCAGGCGAGAAAACAGCACAACCTGCTGCACCATCCACCTGCAATGAGCCATCAGTGTAGAGGCAGTATGGATCTGTGATGGAGGAAGTCACTGTTTCTATGTGTTCCAGAGCCAACTGCCACTGTAGAGAAGGCAGCTCCGACTTGGAAGTAGGTGTAAAGCTCACATCAGGTGTTGGTAGCATCCATGGAGGGGGCCCTGGAGGGACGTCTGCAACCATTATATCTATATTAAGACCATGGAGCACAGAGGAAACAGACCTTAAAAGAGTACGTCCAGCAGGCAGTATTGGAGGGACCGGGTAGTTTGGTCTAAGAGAAGTCCTGACTAACTGAGAGTAATGGGGTGAAAGATGTGGGAAATGGAGGCACTTGACAGTGAAGCAAGTAACATTACAATAAATTCTCTCGATTAATGGGGGAAGACGCAACTCACGCTGCATGTTTACTATCCTGGTCGACATTGGACAGCCGAGAATTATTCTCATTGCTCTATTCTGAAATTTTTCTAAAGTTTCCAGAGTAGCCCTGGGAAGTTGAATCAAAGCAGGGGAAAGGTAATCAACAACTGAACGGATAAAAGCAATATAGATGGTCCTGGCTACTAGGGTGGAGATGCCCGAGGAGTTGTTAGATAGCCATTGAAGTGGCGTAAGTCGGGGCTGGAGACGACCCAGTAAGTCCTGGACAATGGGATGGTCTTGAGGTCTGGCAGGGACAATCGGCCAAATATTGACTGGCGCACCCAGGTAGCAGTACTGGGAACACATGGGAATGACAGTCCCTCCAATGGTGAACACTGGCTGAGCTTGAGGAAGGCGGCAGGTGAATATTCTGCTCTTATCTGGGAAGACAATAATGTCACATTGAGAGGAGACCACAGAGAAGGAGTCAAGAAACCGCTGGAGATCCCTTGGTGAGGTAGAATGAACACAGATATCATCAGCATAGCATGTAATTGTAGTTCCAGGAATATCAGGGAGAGAAGTGAGCAACCGATGCATCAGAATATTAAATAACAATGGGCTGAGAACACCACCTTGAGGCGTACCAAGATGAAAACTGAGCAAAGGACTGAGTGCACCACTGAAAAACACACGGGAGGTCTTGTTACTCAGGTAGCCCCGAATCCACCGTAGTAAATTACCCTTTATCCCAAAGTCAACCAGTTGATCCAAAATGACGTCTCTATTAGCAACATTGAAGGCACTTCGAAGGTCAATGAAGGCCACCACACTGTCCCTGGAAAGGCGAGAGTACAGGTCGACTAGGCAGTGATGTGTGCTCCGCCGGGGAAGGAAACCAAACAGCCATGGAGAAAGGCAATCCTACAGTCTGTGCATGAGACGATTGAGTAAGATTCTCTCCATAACCTTACAGAAACAGGAAGTCAGGGAAATAGGCCTGAACTTCGCAGTGTCGGGCTTAGGGATGGGTATTATTGTGCTGCTGGTCCAGGCTCGTGGTACACAACTGTCACGAAGACAAAGATTGTACAGTAGAAGTAGAGGGTTCCCAGGAACTTGTTGAAGTAGGCGCAGCACAGCATAAGTAATACCATCATCACCAGGGGAAGAAGCTCTACCCAGAGAGAGAGCACGGCACAACTCCTCCTCAGTTATCTCCTCTGCATCATCGTCATCATCTTGTAACAGAGCAGACATTAGACGAAGCCGATGGACAGCAGCACGGGAAGCGAGTGCATCTTGTATGTGGATGGGTAGACTTGCTGGGGTAGATTGTTCTGACCAGGCATCGACAAGTTGTTTGGCATAGTCGGCAGGAGTGTGATGACGAGCAGTGGCCGGTGTCTTTTTAACAACCCGATGGATGAGGTGCCACATAGAAGCCACACTTGTTTGCTGGTTGATGCTGTCCGTGAACCGCTGCCAAGACTCAGTGTGAGCACACTCTTGCAGGGCAACTAAAGCGTCCCTAGACATCTGGTAATGATGGAGTAGGTCAGGGGATGGATTGGCTTGAAACAATAGGCAATCACGTTCAGCCTCCTCCTTTGCCTCCTGTATACGTGCATCCAGCGTCCAGGAGTGGGCAGTATGGCGATGCTGGAGGTGTGGCCGGGAGACGTATAGCCTATAAAAGTCATGAGTAGCAGATATAAGATCAGAGTACAACTGTTCAGCTGATGATATGTCAAATGTAGGGAATACATGGGCCATAAATAAGATGTAAGTCGGGCAATATTTAGGGGGCACAGCAATACGCAAACGAGTGGCTGAAGCACCTGACCCAGCAGTTAGAGAATAATGAAACCGAAGAGCAATGTGATCAGAGAATAAGTCTGGCATGGAGGAGAACTGGACCTGAGATGCTATCAGGCCAGACGAAAGGATGTAATCCAGAGTACCTCCCCGGCAATAAGTGGCACCGCCAGTGTCCCAGTGTGTCAGATGATGCTTGCGGATGTATGAAAGGAGACAAACACCATTACGATTAATAGAGCCAGAACCATCACCCAAATCAGAATGCCGAGCATTAAAATCTCCCATATACACCATACCACGCACTGTTCGAGAAGGAAGAGCCTCAAGAGTGAGTCTAGCTGGGGCAGAATAGACATTACATAGTTGGAGTACTCCATTCCCAGGTAGAACCTCAAATAGCTGAAAGGGCATGTCAGGATCAGTGGAGGTACGGAGAAGGCGATGTGGCAAGGAGCTATGTATGTAAGTCAGGTGACCATTCCGTACCAGATGAACATATGGCACATAACCTGAGAGGGGAGGAGCGCGCCCAGCAGCGAGCGGCTGTCCTGGAAATGCTTCCTGGAGAAAAATAACACTGGGATGATGACGAAAAACATAGGCCTTGAGTTGAGTGAGCTTAGCATAACTGGTGATACCACATACATTCCAGGAGATGACGTCCAGCCGGCAATCACTAGCGAACTCTGTATTTGGAGGTAGAAGTCCGGTGAGTGGGGGCAGATGAGCGACCTGGAGAAGAAGATGGACCAGGAGAAGGGACTGACTCGAAAAGCTTGTCAAGGCGAGATGCAACAATATCCATCTTTTCGGTAAGGGTAGTGACAGTTGAGATAATGGCCTGCTGAGCCTCGACCAAGGTGGAGAGTTTGGAGTTATTGGCAGCCTGATCGGCAACCAGCCCATCAATCCTGGCTTCAAGGGCAGAAAAGCAGTTCTCGAGAGCCGTACATCGTGCCATTAGGGTTGCAACAGACTTGCGGAGGGCCATGTCTGGAGGTGAGGCAGGGCTGGTAGGAGAAGCAGACTGGGGAGGTGGTGGTGGTGGTGGTGGTGGTGGAGGCGGAGCAATAGTAGAGACACGAGCCTGGACCTTATGTCGAGTACATCCATGCCACACGTTAACCCCTGGCTGAAGGCATCGTGGACACTTCCATCGAGACGTATCTTCAGGAGGTGAAGGCTCAGAGGTGGAGGCAGCAGGACGTGATGGTTCACCCCTGACAGGACACGTCTTGGAATCATGGTTGGCCGCACACCATGCACACTTTGGCCTGGCAGAACAGTACCGGGAGATATGCCCAACTCCCCAGCACCTGTAGCACCAAGGCTGGTCATTATGAAGTTTCCTCACCTCACAAGGTGGAAGACAAGGGAGGAAATCAAAGGAAATCTCATTTGGAGGTTGATCGGGTTGACTCCAGACAACAACAATACGGCTAATGGGGGAACCATCTTGGAAAAAACGACGGGCAAAGTACACACCAGGGTATCCTTTGGCAAGTTTCGGGTCAACATCAATAGGAAAACGGGTGAGGATGTAGCTGGGGAACTTACGAGGCCTCTCAGGTGAGTCCCCAAGAATGAGAGGCAGAGATAAAAATTCACCAGCCTTCACTCTATCAATGATGTCCTGACGCTTCCTAGAGATGTAGACAAACCGGGAGGTGACAGCAGCCATCTTGACATCAGCCAGTTCACGCTGCAACTGGAAGGCCCTGTTGACATCAGACAACCAACGCAGCTTTGTGTCCGTAGATGGGTTTCCAGAGAAGGAGAGTTTGATATAGGCATCTCTCGGGGCAAAAGCAGGAAGGTTGGACGAGGGCAAGGAGTTGGTATACAAGGAAGAAACACCAGGGTGAGGCAGAGAAGGTACGTCGTGCACAGCTGAAGCACCCTTGGCAGTCTTGGCAGCTGGAGGCAAACAGTCCACACCATCAGAATCCTGCGAGGAGTCGGACGAGGCATCAACAGGTCGCTTGGTAGAGGTTGAGGAGGTGGACGGCTGCAACCTGAGCTGCGGCGTGACCGAGGAGAGGGGGGGAGGGTTGCGAGAAGGCAGCTCAGGCCAGTGATCCTCAATTGGAGACTCGTCGTCCTCCGACATTGCCAAGTCGGCCTCCAAGCAGGAATCCGCACTCTCCATCAGGCCAGGCAAGGCCTAGATGGAAAGCAAACAACAACACAAACAACTAAACACTCAATCAGCCAGGGACACACACACACACACACACACACACAGACAATCACAACAAAACTATACACAGAACCACAACAGACAAACAACACCAGCAACACCACAGAAACAACAACACACAAACAAGAACTCACAAACAACACAAAAAACACAAACAAGAGCTCCAAAACAACACAAATGAGAATGGAGGCAGAGCGCCACGAGTACGTCCACACTCCACCTGTTCTGGAGCGAGACTCTTGTAAAGACGTGTGCCATTTGAGAAAGATATATAAAACACGACTTTAAAACGTTTTGTTTTTCATGCACAGTTATTTTTATTGGGAATTACACTGGCAGCAATAAAGAGGAACAAATATAAATATTTAATATATATATGTTACTTGGCAATACTCCATGACGTCATAGCCAAGTAATGGGTGACGTCAGCACTGGCTGTGCGATCGGGCAGCTGATTGGCTGCCTGGGAGCTGTGGTGAAGACCCAGTATACAAAGTGGAATAATGCGTCCCGTACCTAAATACGGGGATCCTGCGCTCGGTCACTACATACGAGCTAGGCCAGGAGGCAACACGTTTTCCCCACTGGCTCCCGCACCAGTCTGCTTCCCCCTACACTGCGTTGCCTGCTACTGTACCTTCTGCTGCCTCTACGCTACAGCACGGTCACCCTGAAGCATCGCCTAGACACCTACAAGCAACACTGCACCCACTACAAGCAACTCTGCAGTCTGGACAGCGGGAAGCTATTACTACTTGTGTTTGGGCTCTCTCTACACTACCATTTGTAGTACCTCCATAATAAACTGTGCCCTGTATATGAGTCTACTGTTCACCTATCCAGTAGTAACGTGCCCCTGTCGTTACAATCTATTACTCTATTTGGAAAACTATATTTGTGTACATCTTTATCTCTTCTTCTTTTAGTTACTTTCTTATTGTGTCCTCTCATTGTTGGTACGGTGACATAAGTTTTCTATATATATCTTTTCTTTTTCTGTGATACATTTGTAAACCATAATCATATCTCCTCCCTTTCGTCTTTCTTCCAGTTTAGGTAATATTAGTTTCTTTAGTCTTTCTTTATAGCTTAGTTCTCTCAGAATTGGTACCAATCTTGTTGCTGCTCTGTGTGTGTTCATAGCTTAGTTCTCTTAGACTTGATACCCATCTAGTTGCTGATCTGTGTGTGTGTGTGTGTTTTCATAGCTTAGTTCTCTTAGACTTATTACCCATCTTGTTGCTGCTAATTATGTGTGTGTTCATAACTTAGTTCTCTTAGACTTGCTACCTATCTTGTTGCTGCTCTTTGTACTTTTTCTAATTTGGTGATATGTTTCTTTAAATGTAGGTTCCATACTACTGCAGCATATTCCAAGGTAGGCTTTATAAAGGATGTTATTATTTTCTTGACAGTTTCTTCGTCTATATAAGTGAAGGCCACTCTCATATTTGCTAGCAATGTACAGTATACATCTTTCTCACTTTTTCATTTATATGATCATCTGGTGTCAATTTTTTATTAATCATTAACCCTAAGTCTGTTTCTTTCTCTGCTTCATTTAATATTTTGTTTCCAAACTTGTATTGCCAACAAGCGAGCCCACACTTTAATGCGAGTTGCCAAACGGCATTTTGATGGCGATTTCTAGGCTGGAAAAAATGTCCTATGTCGGGAAAAGTTATATTGGGCTTCCTATTGTGGAACGACTTATTATAACTTATTCAATATGTTTTACATATTTTTAACTTATCTTGGACTTATTTTCATACGAATACAGCCATGAATAAAAATATATCTCCTATTATTTCAGAAGAGGCTTTTTAGTCCGCTTATACGCAAAGATAACAAAATTAGAATGATATACAAACTTATACAGGCCTTTTATAATTATATTTTACATTTTACGTCGTCAATGATAGTAACAGTACTAAATCACAATAAGATGTTGATAATATATTGGTGTCTCTGTACGATACGTTCTCCGCTGCTGCAGCAACACGTAAACGTAAACAAACCCAGCACCATGCGATCCCCGCAGTATCCACACATTCAGTTAGCCTTGCTTTCACCTCTTCATGCATCTGGCAGCGCAAGGTATGCATATTTCTAATGCTAATAAATGTGAAAATATGGCATTTCAACATTTTCCGCTTCATGGTATGGGTCATGCTAAATACAATTGTTAATATTTGTAGACTGTTATACTCATGCAGTTCGTGAAAGCCGCTTAATGCACACATTTCGACTTTTACTATTTACTAATTTATATGAAAAATATAGTATATTCAGCAAATATTATGCACAAACACAAAAGTATGTATTTTTTCATACATCTAAGTAAAAGGTCGTGAACTAGAACGCTAATTTTCTAGTGTAAAATAAAGTATGAAATTTAACTAAGTTACCCATGTCCAGCACTTAAAAAGTCGCAGATAAAAAATACACCACCATCTGGCAACATCACTCAAAGTGTGGGCTCGCCTATTTGGTCTTCTCTCACATTTTCCAAACTTAATAACATTAAGTTAAGTGTGTGTGTGAGAGAGAGAGAGAGGAAGGTAGTGAAGTACTGTGTGTGTGTGTGAGAGAGAGAGAGAGAGCGAGAGAGGAAGGTAGTGAAGTACTGAGAGAGAGAGAGAGAGAGAGGTACAGTGTGTGCACGGTATAATGACTAGAGAGAGGTATGCGTATGGCGGATATTATTGGAACCGCGGGCTTTCTCAGACCCTGTTGTGACGTCACGTAGTCAAGTAAACATCCTCTGTTGTACTGGTGTGGTAGATGTGATAGCTCTGTGTTTTTGACCCGTTTTTGCCTTAATTTATTTATATATTGACTCATTTGTGCCTTATGGGGAAACCAAGAATATGTGCAGTATATGGCTGCACACCTGCCAAAACCAGCAACCTGAAATATCATAAATTCCCCAGAAATGTCAGGAGGTGGTGCATGCAGCTGGGTGTTGTTTTTGAGTGTTTGGATGGACTGATGAGTGATTTGAGTATGGATATGTTTCTGGAGATTGGTTTGGGGTGGGCAGGGTGTAAGAGATGATAGTATTTGTGTATGGTATCGTGTACTGGGTGTTGTTTTGATGTTCCTTGGCAGGTGTGGGTGTTGTGCCATGTAGTGTAGTGGATGGTGTGGGTTTGTGGAGGCTGCAGCAAGTGTTTGTGTGCCTCTCATGTCAAGATGATCCTTGATTTTGAGGACACGTGTCCCCTCTCCCCTGTGTCTTGGGGCCTCTGCACCTTTTTGGTGTTTTTCCTTGTCAGCTCTTTTAGTGTCATTAGGATATTATTCTGATAATGTTGCCTGCACTTCTGTAGCTGCCTTACCAAGCAACGTTTTACTCACTACACCTGCTTGACTTCTTCCAACCGGTTCTGGTTTCGTCTGCTTCCTTTTCTTTGATGCCTTTTTTACTAGCTCTTGCTATTCTTTTATTCCCAGTGTTGAGGCATTGCTTGAGCTCCCTCCGAGTTGCTACTACTGTACTGTTTTTAGTCTGCGTTGTAGCATTCTTCTTCGTGCAGTACTGTATTTTCAACATTCAGTACCATCTTTTTTCTTACAATTCAGTACAGTTTTTATAATTTTTAACATTATGCGGTAGGGTAGTAAGACTATCTATCTTTCTTCTTACAACATAAACTCTTACTTTGTGCTTGCCTTTATTGGGGGTAAGAGAAGCTTTATACTTTCTGGTAGAGTAACATGTTCCTCCATTAAAACCCTCTCCCTCCTTGGGTTTCCTAGGGTCTACTCTCGGCTTTTGGGGACCGTGTTTGGGGGGGGTTTTCCCCAGCAGTGTGGGGGTGAGTATGTGTGGGTTAGTGTTTTGCCTTGGGAGTTAGTGTTTTCCTCCCTCGGGGTATTTTAAGTTTTTCCATGTGTGTACACGTGGGTTCACGTGTTAACCCCCTTTTTTCTCCCGCAGTCCACTCGTGCCTTTTATGCTTCTTCTGGCTGCACCGTGAGGTTGTTCCTCGACGTGCATCACCACTGTTCACCCCACACTTGCTTCTGCACTCCCAGGAGTACGTTCCTGCTACGTGCCTCTCGGGGTCACAGGGGATCAAGCTCCTAGCACCCCGCGGAGTCCCCGTCGCCATCCCTGGATGGTTCTGTGCCTCCCTTCCGTGGTTTCCCACCATTCCCGGAAGCGAGCCAGACCACCACGCTGGCCCCCCTGGCTACCTGAACCCAGCAGGTAAGCTGCTTCGTCTCCCCCAAGGGCGAGCTCCTCGAGCCGCTCGCGGGGGTGAAAGCACGAGTCCAGGAGGAGGTCTCGCCCTCGGGTCCACAGGGTTTCGGGTCCCTAGCACCCCGAGAGGCCTCCTCTCCTTCCTTTAGTCGGCTCTGATAACCCCCCCGAGGTTCCCACCTCAGCAGGAGGGGGTCAGACCGTCGGGCTGCACCCCTGGTCACCTCCCAGGTACCAAGGCCCAGCAAGGAAAGGCTCCTTCTCCCCCGCGGACGCGCTCAAAGAGCCGCTCCCGAGGGAGCAAGCGTAGCACCAAATGCAGAACCTCCTCAGCTAAGGACCCGGTGGGGTACCGACTGACGAACCTCCAGGTCCCTGCCAACTAGGCTCCGACCACAGCCTAGGGTACTACCCATGCACAACCTAGTACCAAAGAGCAGGTCCCTCTCAGCCAAGGACCCGGTAGGGTACTAACTGACAAACCTGCTAGGACCTGGCCAGCTAGGGGGCTACCCAGGCACAACCTAGTGCCAAGATCAGGACCCCTTCAGCCAAGGACCCGGTGGGGTACTAACTGGCAAGCCTGCTAGGACCTAGCCAGCTAGGCTCCTACCACAGCCTAGGGTGCTACCCATGCACAACCTAGTGCCAACAGCAGGACCCGCTCAGCCAAGGACCCAGTAGGGTCCCGACTGATAAACCTGCTAGGACCTGGCCAGCTAGGGTTCTACCCATGCACATCCTAGGGCCAAGAGCAGGACCCGCTCAGCCAAGGACCCGGTAGGGTACTGACTGACAAGCCTGCGAGGACCTGGCCAGCCAGTCTCCTCCACTATCTAGGTGCTGCCTATGCACAACCTAGCACCAATAGCAGGACCCGCTCAACCAAGAACCCGGGAGGGTACTGACTGAGAGGCCTGCTGGGACCTAGCCAGCTAGGCTTCGACCACAGCCAAGGTTCTACCTGTGCACAACCTAGGGGCTACCTGGGGCTCAGCCAAGGCGCTACCTATGCACAACCTAGGCGCTACCCGGGGCTCAACCTAGTGCGACATGGTCCTCAGCCTAGGGGCTACCTGGACCTGAACCTAGTGGCTACCTGGACCTGAACCTAGTGGCTAGCTGGACCTGAACCTGGGGCCCAGCCTAGGGGGGTACCTGGGACTCAGCCTACGGCAGCTAGTTCATGAGAGTTTATAACACATGGCCTCTTTGCCGCGTGAGGGAAATAGGAGAGCGAATGCGATAACGTTTCAAAACGTTCTCAGAGCTGTAACAACACTCAAACTCGGGTTTTTTTCCAGTCACTGGCCTCCCTGACATTGACGTTTTTACGTCCCTCTTTTCCCGTAATGATTCGCAGGTGGTCACCATGGTTCTCCGAAACGTCAATCATTCTTTACCAAGAACGAGACACTCTACCCTGTGCTGACGTAGGGTTTCAATTGAGGTATGTCTTCCAGCGGTGGGGCAACTGTTGGTCCCCCATAAATTCCCACAAAAGTTTGTTTATTCATAGTTTGGCTTAGCCTCCCCAGACATTTCAGGTAACTGCTTGACCCACCAGTCTTTTTTTCTGCTTGACTCGGAAGTTTTCAAAGTAGTTTTCTCACCTCACGGGGGTCCTTACCAAATTCAAACAAACCATTGATAAACTATACGGCTCCGGTTGTTGCCTATCGTCCTACCAAGCTGCACATGTCACTCTTGGTGTCATGTCCAAGCTCTCAGGGATGATATTACAGCTACCATAGTCCTCGCCTCGGATCACCTGTTTTGTATCCCCATAACAGGGAGACATGGAGCAGCAAGATTTGTGTCTTGTACACCATACTCATTCAATGGGGGCTTTTTAACTACGTCCTTAACCTTTCATCGCACGCATTCCACTTAGGGGATGCAGGCGAGGGGATATTGGGGCTTCGGCTTACCCTGGTCGATGCCTTGTATTAATGCTCAGGACGGTCCTGGCGTTACACTCTCGACACTGTCCCAGACAGCCTCGTGAGATTTAAGGTTCGCCTCATTCCCTAGTGGGGGAGCCGGCCAATTATGTGCCTCCCCACAGCCCCACTATTGCAACGGTACTCATTCCTGAACCCGCCCTTCTCCTCACCTTCCCTGCTGCGTCGCCGGTAGGGGACTCGAGTCCACCTGGGATTTTGGAGCCGCTCCCGTTCCTCCAATCTCTCCGGGTCTCGAGTCCCCGAGGGGCACCCTGGCGGAGGAGCTGGCTGCCTCTCCTCCTCCTTTCCCGTCGCCTCATCCTGTGGACGACGGGTACCTTCCCTACTCTTGGGCCTTTCTTCCTTCGTCCTGGACTCACTCTTCAGAGGAGGGCAAACGGGTGCGTAGTCTCCCGATCCTTCTCAACCAGAGGTTTGGGTGAGGAGGCTAGTGAAGCGGGAAGCGGACGAACCTTTCGGTTTGTCTGTAGGCCACGCGCCCTTCCCCACCTACCGTGGTGGAGGCGGCGGGACCCGTTCCTGGACCTGCTCTCTCCGAGTCCCCGCGGTGGAGCGGGTACGGGATCTGGGGGGGGCGGGACATCCACCACATCCTTCAGGACGAGGTATCTGTTCCACTCGCTCTCCCCCATCCCCTGTGTTGCAATGGGGACTCCGCCCACCTTACCACAGGGTCCCCGTGGGAGACAGAAAAGGGGGAGGGTGCGCCCGAATGAAAAAAGGTCGGACGTCTTACCTTCCGTCACCAGTCATCCCATACGTCATCTCCATTCTGTACAGTCTCACGGTTAGAACATCTTGGTGTTTCTTTTCTCCTCTCGGGATATTTTACCCGAACCTAGGCCATAGCCTAGATTCGGAGGACTCTAACAACAAAAAGGGGGGGGGGGGGTCCTCGACCCCCTGGCCTATCCCCTCGAGGGTGTCTTTAAAGACTTACGACTTGTAACACTTTCTGGTTTTAACAGAAAGTTGTCCGTATATAATGATAATAAATTATATGAGTAACAACCCTTCCACAGCAGCTACCACCCTAGCTTTGGGAAATCGTTTTACGATGGTCGGCCACCTGCACTGTTCGCCTCACGCACCCTGCTTCACGCCCAAGGGTTACGACCCTTTGGCGTGCGGTGTGTGCCGCCCCTGGGCTGAGCTGTGTCGGGAGACACCCGCCTCTGCCCGCCCCCAAAACTCCCCCGCCCTTGCCTCCCTTCGTAACGCGTGGACTAGGGCCGGGAGAATGGCGGGCCCAGACTCCCTCCTGGTCCCTTCACCGCATCCTTTTCCTACCTGACCTTCGAGGGGGTTCCTCTGGAGGTTTGTCACCTCCTCCAGAAAGCTCTCTTCCTGCTCGCCTTAGCTACAGGGTACAGGGCCTCTCAGTTGGCAGCCCTTACCCATCACACAGTCTTTTCATCTGTAAGCCATAACCTTACTTCTTTAACTATCTCCCCCTCTCCTGCTTTCCTAGCTAAGAACGAGCAGGCTGACGACAAGATTGGCCCTCTCGCAGTACCCTCGTTCCTGAGGGATGGAAGTTTCCACCCCCTCTGTCCAGTCCACGCATTTACTACATAAGTGGAGGCGACGAGAGGGGCTTCTCCGGACCACCTCTTCTACAACTCTAGGTCCGGTAACCCTCTTTTCCCTAGGTCAATCGGATGAGTGACTGGATATATATATTAAACACAGGATTACTGCATCCTTGTGTCCTCCTTCATCCCCTCGGGATCGCATGACCTGAGCCGGGGCCATAGCCCTAGCTCAGAGGACTTTAATAAAAGAGGGGTGGGGGGGGCCCGGGGGCACCCCTTCTCCTGTACCCGACCCCTCGAGTCTGCCTATAAAGACTTTAGATGGGTAACAATTCTGGTCTATAACAGAATAGTCTACGGTATATAATATTTTTATTATAACTATTACAACACTTCCACCACAGCTATTCCCCTAGCTAGTGTGGAAGCTGCTTTAGCTTCGGCCTCACCTTAGCTCGGTTACCTTTTATGATTCCCCGCTCTCTCGACCGCTCTTAT
This sequence comes from Petrolisthes cinctipes, assembly GCA_033782935.1. Lineage (NCBI taxonomy): Eukaryota > Metazoa > Arthropoda > Malacostraca > Decapoda > Porcellanidae > Petrolisthes > Petrolisthes cinctipes. The sequence goes on from JAWQEG010000148.1 coordinate 375,624, forward strand.
CTAAGCACGTGATTGCCTCCACCTCACCTCCCACCTACCGCATCGCATGCATAGCAAATCCAGCTGTGCTGTTTCCACTATACCAATAATAGTGCATTTGTCGCGGCTTCTGGCCGCTTAAATTGTATTTATTGGTTGTGGAACCAGCACAGCTTTTACTGTCCCACCCACCTCCCGATGCGGCAGGCATTCACTTTCTTTCTCATTGGAGTGACCGAGCGGCGACCTGCGTGGAGGGGGCTTAATACCTCATCACGCCACCACCAGGTGGCTCCACTATCAGTACAGTGCCAGATTTGAATTTTAATTTACTTCTGATGATCGTCACGGAATAGACCCTTCTAGCCCAAATTATGCCTATACGGGGCCTGGGCTGGAGAAGGGGTGTATTCTATAGCAAATCCAGCTGTGCTGGTTCCACAACCAATAAATACAATTTAAGCGGCCAGAAGCCGCGACAAATGCACTATTTTAACCCATTAACCCCTTAGTGGTGTAAAATTATACACGTGTTATTATTATTATTATTATTATTATTATTATTATTATTATTAGGTGCTGTAAAATCATACATGTGTTGTTCTTTATTACCAAAATATTCACTACGATGGAAGGAAAGTGTTGGTGGATATTATTATTATTGTTATTATTATTAGGTGCTGTAAAATCATACACGTGTTGTATTTTATTACCAACATATTTATTATTATGGAAGAAAAGTGTTGGTGGATATTATTATTATTATTATTATTATTATCATCATCATTATTATCATTATTATTATGAGGTGCTGCAAAATCATACATGTGTATTGTTACAGAATGTATGTAAGTGGCGGCTTGATGCATCTACACACAGCCGCCAATGTAGTGTCTCAGCCGCCAAAAAGCCGCAACCCACAGGTAAGGTCCCAGTAGTTTGTCCAGGTTAGGTCCCAGTAATTAACGGTAATTAATAAATTAATTAAGGTGAAATTCTCATGTTGGTAAATTGGAAGTTTCTGATTCCTCCAAACTATTCCACAATACAAACTCCTTCCATATAGGTGTGTGTGTGTGTGTGTGTTTGGAGTAGGGTTGGATCAAATACTGATTTTTTACAAGTCAAACACAAATTTAAATACTTTTGTTCGGAATTACAAAATACAAATACAAATACTGGTTTTCCTAAATCTAAAAATACAAATACTGGTTTTCCTGAATCTAAAAATACAGATACTGGTTTTCCTGAATCTAAAAATACAGATACTGGTTTTCCTGAATCTAAAAATACAAATGCAAATACAAATACTGATTCAAAAAATACAAATACTGGTTTTCCTGAATCTAAAAATACAAATACTGGTTTTCCTGAATCTAAAAATGCAAATACTGGTTCAAAAAATACAAATACTCCTATTCCAGATTCCAAAGATAAAAATGGAAATACTCCTGAAATTATGCAAAAAATATAAACAGATACTTTTTTCACACAAGTTTACACTTTACATAATTATCATAATTACATTTTATCATCATTAATGTTCAGAAGGAATAGGAATAATTGTATTTTTATTTTTAGATTTTGAACCAGTATTTGCATTTGTATTTTTAGATTCAGGAAAACCACTATTTGTATTTTTAGATTCAGGAAAACCAGTATTTGTATTTTGTAATTCCGAACAAAAGTATTTAAATTTGTGTTTGACTTGTAAGAAATCAGTATTTGATCCAACCCTACTCCAAACACACACACACAAACACACACACACACACACACCTATATGGAAGGAGTTTGTTTTGTGTTCTGTGTGTCACACACAGAATACAAAAAATATATACTGAATATATATATATATATATATATTATAGATATTTCACCTTACAATATCTTACTATCCATCTTTGTCTCTTACACACACACAATCTCTCTCTCTCTGGGTGTGTGTTTAACACTCACCCACATTCTCTATTTCTGTGTGTGTGTTAAACACATAAACACACACTGTCTCTCTTTTTGTCTGTGTGTTAAACACACAGTGATATAATGATATATTAACACTTATACACATAAACTGTTTGTATTCTGTGTATGTATATATGTGTCACACACATACATACATACACACAATACCATATATATATATATATATATATAATATTAATAATTATAATAATAATAATAATAATAATAATAATATTTATTTCTGTGTGTTTTCTTTTCCAGTTTAATCCTGAGTAAACCATAACTAATTTTACGTTTGTTTCTGGGTTTTTTTCCCAGTTTAATCCTGAGTAAACCATAATTAATTTTACGTTTTTCTGTGTTTTTCTATTTCAGTTTAATCCTGAGTAAACCATAACTAATTTTACGTTTTTCTGTGTGTTTTCTTTTTCAGTTTAATCCTGAGTAAATCATAACTAATTTTACGTTTTTCTGTGTTTTTCTTTTTCAGTTTAATCCTGAGTAAACCAGAGCGTAATATGACCAAGGGTTCAGGTTTCCACTTTGACATCGTATTGTTGTGTTTTATTAACTTTGTGTGTGGTGTGTTTGGAGCTCCGTTTATGGGACCAGCGTGTGTGAGGACCGTTTCACACACGTCGGCACTCACCGTCATGAGTTCCACACACGCACCCGGAGAGAGTCCAAAAATTAAAGGCGTTAGAGGTGAGCCATGTTTTTTTTTTACATTTTTTTTTTTTTTTTTCGGTGTGTGTTTTTTTATAGATGTGTTTTTCCAGTGTTTTTTTCTCTGCATGTATGGCTGTATGTATGTGTACATATACATGTATTATATATGTATGTGTATATGTATATCTATGTATGTATGTATGTATATACATATGTATGTGTGTATCTATATGTATGTCTCTGTATATATATATATATATATATATATATATATATATATATATATATATATATATATATATATATATATGTGTGTGTGTATGTATCTGTTTATTTATCTGTATGTGTTTATGTATGTATGTATATATATATATATATATATATATATATATATATATATATATATATATATATATATATATTTATATATATATATATATATATATATTTATATATATATATATATATATATATATATGTATATATGTATGTATGTGTATATGTGTGTATATATGTATGTATGTTTTTTTCCGTTTTTTAAATTATTGATATTAAATTTTTTTATTCTTTGTGTTTTATTTATTTTATTTTTCCGTTTTTTTTTTTTTTACGTTTTAAATTTAATATCGGTGTTTTTTTCCCGTTTTTTTTTTTCCACAGAACAACGTCTGAGCGCCATCGTGGTATCCATACTAATCGGCCTGAGCGTGCTGTTAGGGTCGGTACTAAACCTGGTCCCCAAGGCGGTGTTGTATGGTATATTCCTATACATGGGTGTGTCGTCAACGGCTGGTATACAATTCCTGGAGAGGTTTATACTGGTGTTAATGCCTGTGAAACACCACCCCAATGTTCCCTATGTTAAGAAGGTAAGTTAATTTTTTTTAAATTTATATATTATTTTTATGTTTATATGATTCAAAATGTCGTGAAAAACATTTCTATATATACATTCAAACAAAAAATAAATTGACACGCACATACGAACACAGGGAGTAAAAATTTAAAAATTATATATATTTTGTTTATGTTTATATGAAAGTAAACATCACGAAACAGATTTCTATATATACATTTAAATTTTTTTTTTTTATACACTAAATTTATATATCTACACACATACATAGGGAATAAAAAATTTATATCATATTTTTGGGTTTATATGATTGTATATCATATTTATAGGTTTATATGCATGTAAACACCGTGAAAAACATTTCTATATATACATTCAAGGTAAAAACAAAAAAATTCTATTTTTTTTTTCAATTTTTTGACACACACACACACAGGCAATAAAAATTGTATCATATATTTATAGGTATATATGAAAGTACAAATCTTAAAACAAATTTCTATAATTATATACATTCAAGCATAAAAAAAATTTCTAATCACAAATTTGTTCCGTTTTTTTGATACACACAGGGAATAAAAAATGTATATCATATTTATGGGTTCATATGAAAGTACACGTCACAAAAAAAATTTCTATATATACATTAAAAAAAAAAAATTCTAAACACATACACACAGGAAATTAAAAATGTATGATATATTTATAGGTTTATATGCATGTAAACACCGTGAAAAACATTTCTATATATAGATTTAAAAAATATATATATATATATCACACACATATACACACACACAGGAAATTTAAAAAATTATATCATATTTATAGGTTTATATGAAAGTACACATCTTATAACAAATTTCTATATATACATTCAAACATAAAAAAAAAATATATTATTTTTTTTTCCATTTCCAGGTACGGACATGGAAGATGCACAGTTTCACCGGGATACAATTGGTCATGTTGATAATTCTATGGGTGGTGAAGCAGTCACCGGTCGCTTTGTGTTTCCCGTTTGTTTTGATGCTGCTCATACCCATACGTTTGTATCTCCTGCCGTATGGATTCAACAACCAGGAACTAAGCGTGGTGAGTGTGTGTGTTTTTGGGTGTTTGTAATTATTTTTACGCTTGTTTTCAGCATTTATATACATTATTATTAAGTTTAGGCCTGTTTTAGTGTTAATAATCAATTTTAGGCTTGTTTTCAGATTTTATATACATTATTATTACATTAAAATTATTTTAGGCTTGTTTTCAGACAATTTTAGGCTTGTTTTCAGCGTTTATAATGATTTTAGGCTTGTTTTCAGCGTTTATAATGATTTTAGGCTTGTTTTCAGCATTTATAATAAATTTTAGGCTTGTTTTCAGCATTTATATACATTATTTTTACATTTATGATAAATTATCAGCGTTTTCAGACAATTTTAGGCCTGTGTGATAGTTTAAAATTTATTTAGGCTTATTTTCAGACAATTTTAGGCTTGTTTCGTAATTTATAAACAATCTTAGGTTTATTTTAGGCTTGACAGACAAGTTTAGAATTATTTTAGGCCTGTCGGATAGTAAATAATATAATATAATTAAATTTGTAAATAATTTTAGGCCTGTCAAACAGGTTAGAATATATTTTAGGCCTTTGGGAGAATTTTCAAATATATTTTTTTCCAAAATTATTAATATTATTTTTTTATAATTGTTAAAAAAAAATCCTAAATTATTAATATATATTTTTTTGTAGCTTTTCCAAAATTATTGATATTAATTTTTTTAAACTTTTCCAAAATTAATAATACATATTTTTTTCATTTTCAAAAGCTGCCCCAAAACTGTAAGTTATATATATATTAAAAAAAAAATTATATATATTTATTTTATATATTAAAATAATATATTTATACGTAGATTTAAACATTTAATCGCATGGTAAAAAATTTTGATGTTTTTTGGAAATTTTTTATAATAATATATATATTTTTTTCTAGAAATTTTTATGTTTTTTATAGAAAATTTTGATGTCGAAAAAAGAAATTGCATGGTAAAAATTAGATGTTTTTTTTTCATCAATATAAAAAAAATTTGGAATGCAAAATTTTGGAATGAAAAAAAAATATATTCTATAAAAAAAGCATGGTAGAATTTGATGTGAAATTTTTTTTTATTATTATTTTGGATTGAAATTATTATATTTCTTAAAAATTAAATTAGGTAGATTTTTTTTTGTTTAAGGGGACACCACACTTCACCCCACTATCTTACGTCATAAAAAACGAGAAGCAGAAACAAAAAATTCGATCGCATTAAAATAATCACCAAAAATCATAAGTTATCCCTATATACAGCCACTTCTCCATGCTCTATAGTCTAGGCCATGCCGAAGAGAATGGAAGTATAGAGCACCAACTGAAGCATTTCCTACTGATTTTAGTTTCAAAGTGATTTTTTTTTTTTTTTTCAAATTTCTCCACTAAAAAAGCTAACAACACGAAGGGTATTGACGTTTTGTCAATGAATCATATTCACACGTGATATACGTATATATGAGCACAGTTTGTCGTTTGGATTTCGATCTAAAAGGATTATTTTATTTTTGGCGAATTTTTTCCCAAACATTTCTGGCGAAATTTTTTTTCAACAATTTCAGGCGAGAAATTTTCCCATTTATAGCAGTGATAATGGACTTTTTCGTCTTGAGCAGTGTTGCTATATATCAGAGGATATTCCACATAAATCTTATGCAATTCTGAAACATAGTTCTTTTTTGGTTAATTTTTTCCAAAATATTTTTAAAAATGTTGGGAAAAATATTATTTGTTGCTCGATTGTAATGAAAATTGGTCAGTATATGTAAAACCAAACGAGGATTACGATGGCAAAAAGCTTTTGCTTCTAAAATTAACAGGAGCGCAGATACTAAAAAAATTAGTAATATATGTATAAGTGTTTGTGTGTGTTTTAGAAAAAAAATTAGTTATTATTTAGAAATATATATTTATATATAGAAATTTATTTTAGTTATTATTAAGAAATATATTAGAAGCATGTTAATATGTCTATATAATATTTCTTCAGATATTTTTCTAACGTTTTCCCCAATTTTCCCAGTTATTTTCCTACTTAACCCTATTCTTTTACACCAAAATTTTCCCCATTTTATAAGCTACAAATCCATATTATTTTTTTTCAAAATAACCTAATTTTCCCCCGACTTTTTCCCAAATTTCCAAAAATAAAATTCTTATTTTTCTCCCAAATTTCCCAAAATAAAATTTTTATTTTTTTCCCAAATGTCCAACGTTTTCCCCAATTTTCCCAGTTATTTTCCTAGATATCAAAAATTGCCCTACACCAAAAAATTTCCCATTTCATAACCTAAATTCCAGCACCAAAAAATATCCA
>JAWQEG010000148.1:385000-389264 GCA_033782935.1 Petrolisthes cinctipes
TAATAAACTTATAAGAGGCCGGCCTGTCCGGTAGAAAACTGGCCTGAACAGACGTCAGTTCAGGCCAAATAAATACACACACACATACACACAGATACACACACACACACACACACATACACATACACACATAGATACACACACACACACACACAGACATACATTACCCCCATACCCAGCTTAATTTGTGAAGATTTTATTTTTTATATGGCGTATGATAACATCAAAAATGTAATTGACACAAGGCAGTTTGGCAACATAAGGAAATCTTCCACCTCCCATTGTTTAGTTAGCTTTTTGGATTTCTTGCACAGTGGCTTAGACAAACGCAAGACATCACTGTTGATTTCAGGAAAGCTTTTGACCTTGTTGATCACGTCACAGTTATCAACAAAGCCATAGCACTTGGATTACCCCTCTACCTGGTATCATGGCTGTGTGATTTCCTGGCTGGACGTCAACAGGTAGTGAAGTACAGGGGTGCTGTCTCAGGGCCACAACCCCTCAGTTGTGGTGTTCCCCAGGGAACTAAGATGGGACCTCTGTGCTTCTTAATCCTGATCAATGAAGCCCTAACCGATACCCCTGCCAGGTGGAAGTATGTGGATAACAGTGGATAACACCTCACCGGACTACACACCACTGCAAGATATCCTGGACTTGTTGCAGACATGGACTACGGTCAACAAGGTCACCATCAACCATGATAAGACCGTAGTTATGCATTTCAACACTGCCACCACCCAAGTACAACCACCATCATTGATTGTGGGTGACCATCCTCTCCAGTTAGTTCAGTCCACCAAACTCCTGGGTATCACCATCGACCACAAACTTAACTGGAAGGAACATGTAAATAACACGATCAAGTCAGCCTCGTACCGTCTCTACATGTTAAGACGACTGAGGTCACTTGGGACACCCATGTTGGAGCTAAGCACCATCTATAGCTCCTTCATACTACCCAAGCTTACCTATGCGACATAGTATGCGTCACCAGCCTGGTCATCCTCTATCAACACCACCCAGAAACTTCAACTGGAGAGAGTACAGAAGAGGGCGTGTAAAATAATACTGTGTGGTGAGTACACAGGGTACAACAATACTCTCTCCACCCTCAACATGTTATCCCTCAGTCAGCTCCACCATCAGACACTACTATCATTCGGCCAGGGACTGCTACAACATCCACGTCACCCGACACTTCCTTCCATCTACAATACCTCGTCCACCTCGTGCACTCCGTCACAGTAACAAACTACAGCCAATAACAGCCACCACTGATAGATACAAGAACAGTGCCATCCCCACCATCATACATCTACTCAACACCACTTAGTTTATTCAATATACTGCCTTATATCCTTGTATATATTTTATATTTATTTCTATTACTCTTATTTATATATTTACATCTATCCATGACTGTATATTTTCAGCTCCAGGCTGCCACTCTCATTAATAAAACCGTTTATTATTATTTACACACACACACACACACACACACACACACACACACACACACACATACACCTATATGGAAGGAGCTTGTTTGTTTCGTGGCATGATTAGGAGGAATCAGAATCCTACACTTTTCATACACGATCACAGGGTCCTTAAACGCTCCCCCCCCCCTGTCTGTCTACATGTTATGCCCCCCCCTCTCCCCCCTGTCTGTCTACAAGTTACGTGTGTGTGTGTGACTGTGTGTGTCTGTGTGTGTGTATGTTCTTACCTTTTTGTATCTTTACAGGATTGAGTCAAGCTCATAAGTAATGTCCCGTATATTAAATAAAATCCTATTATCATATTTTTCTTTAATTAAAGTTATGTATGGTTTTGACACACACCGTAATTTTCTTCTAATGGATGGTAATTTGTTCCATGTATGTGTGTGTATGTGTGTGTGTGTGTGTGTTGTGAAAGGCGGCAGGCATACTAAAAGAAAAACACACCTCACCCTCTCTCTCTCTCTCATAATCTCACACACACTCTCTCTCTCTCTCTCTCTCTCTCTCTCTCTCTCTCTCTCATAATCCCCCCCCCCCTCTCTCTCTCTCTCTCTCTCTCTCTCTCTCTCTCTCTCTCTCTCTCTCTCTCTCTCTCATTTCCCCTCATTTCTCCCTCCTTCCCTCTCCCCTCTCTCTCTTTCATTTTCCCTCTCTCCTCTCTCTCTCTCTCTCTCTCTGTCTTTGGAATAACATCGTGTAATTTCCTTAGACTTAAATTCATCTTTATCACGTTCCATCCACACACACACACACCACAACCAAAAATATGGGTTTTTGGAATAGGTCAAAAATTTTGTCGAATCCCACATTTGACCTATGGATGTGCAAGATTAGGTCATATGGGTGAGGTTATCAGTACGGGGGATAAATTTTCTCCTTTTTCCTCTACGATGCACCGTTTTTGAGTTATGGCCACTTTTTTGGAAATGTTTTTGAACCGATTTTTGACAATGAAGATCTATATGGATTAGGATGAAAATTGGTATAGAAGTACAGTTGGTAAATTGGGCGAGACGGATGTTTTATTTTTTCTCTACGATACACCGTTTTTGAGTTATGGCCACTTTTTTGGAAATTTGTTTGAACCGAATTTTGACCATAAAGATCTATATGGATTTGGATGAAATTTGGTATGGAAGTACAGTTGGTAAATTGGGCGAGACAGATTTTTTATTTTTCCTCTATGACCCTCTGTTCAAAAGTTATGTCAATTTTCATTTCTCAAAAAACTTACCAAATTATGACAATGATGAAATTTATGTTCAATGGTTAATTAATGTTTGAACATGAATAATATCTAATACCAAAGACTCACTCACACAACAAACGACAAAATTCATCATCTTTTTCACTGAGACAAAACAAACAAAATGCCAGACACCACAGTTAATCCAAAGCATACTCACTATACTAATCATCATTTTTCTTCCAGCAGGGCTTTATAACCTTAGGGAAACAGTGCTGAAACCCCTGTAAAACCAAACCCCGCACTTTCTTCAAATCCTCACCCTTCTTCTCTTGTACTTTATCAATTAAACACACTCGTCAACGATACACTCGCCTTCACACACATTACTGGAATAGTTCAACACGGTGAGTGAATATCCAATAACTCTTCCTCTAACTACACTCCATTCCAGCTTTGACATAAAAGCTCAAAGTCTTTTTTACCTTAAACTTTACTACACACTCATCACCCAATCACTGATCATTATATCAGATGTATAGAAACTCTGCTTTTCCATCAGAGCTCAACCTCTTACCTCTTCAACTAGACTCCATTTCAGACTTTACTCCAACTTTTACTAAACTATTCAGACTATCCCCTACTCCTGCACCCACCAAAAAACCCCGCACCCCCCTAACCCCCCCCCCAAGCCTGTCCCCTTATTCCCGCACCCCCTGGTTTGGGTTATCATATTTCATAAAAGGTATTTAAGTCGGCTGTTAAATTTCTTATTCCTTCCCATTCTTCTACCACCCTTCCCATTCTCTTTCCAAACCTTCCCATTCTCTTTCCAACCCTTCCCATTTTTTTCCAACCCTTCCCATTTTCTCAGCCAATGAGAATAGGAAAAAGATGGTCCTAATTAAATTTCCGAAAATTTGACGTCCACTTGTCATCCAAATTATAATGAAACGAGACATTGACGAGTGTGTAATCTTTGATATTTGGGTTTGTTCTTGTACTATAAGGTTATACAAACCATATAACACGTGTAAAACTCGTAATGAGCTAATATTAACACTAACATAATGTCATTTGGTTATAGCCAATCAGCGATAATCTTGAGTATTGATTTTTTGAGGTGGGCCAATAAGAGTGAGTTACAATAAGCACTTAATTTGAACTGTTATTATGTCCCGTTTTAGAATGTGCCTCCAAACTATTCCAAACAACAGGACACCATTGCTTCTGTTCATCTGGTCCTGTTTACTGGCATAGTTATATAGGAGGAATCATGGCACTCCAATGTAACAAAAGTGAATTACCCCCTTTAATGTGAAGTAAAATTAACACAGAGAGACACATACGAATACGACTGTGGAATTGAACCTTAATCTTGGTGTGGGGTAGTCACTTAATAGTTCATTTATTGCAGTTCTTCATGAATAATGACCACTCTTTCCAAATAGCCTGTGTAAGAATTCCTGTGGCCAACTGTACACCCGCAATCCAAAATATGGATCCAGGCTTGCTTCAAATAGCTTGATCGAGTATTAAGCGAACTCCAGTAAATATGAAACAGGAT